>JAOWBL010031221.1:0-29577 GCA_028564865.1 Zenarchopterus dispar
CTCATCTGGCTCCTCTCAATGCGGAGGAGCAGCGGCTCTACTCTGAGCCCCTCCCGGATGACCGAGCTTCTCACCCTTATCCTGCATAATCCACTTTTAAATTCTTTGCAGTGAATTCTTGCATAGTACCAAAAAGACAAGCAGTATTGAAATGAAATACTGAAAAATAAATGAAAACACTTACATTTCATTTTTTTGTTTTCTTTGTTTAATGTTGAGGTTGTAGAAATATTGTTCTATCTTGTCGGATAACATTTTCTTCCTGGTTTTGCTTTTTTTTCAGGTTAGATTGGCTTTCTTTTCAACCAAAATAAAATCAAACTTTATTTATACAGCACTTTGTTTTAACTATTGTAGAACACCTAGCATTTGTGTAAGAAAGCATTAGTTATTTCAAATACCGTTGTGTTAAAACAAAAGCTCAACTTTCATGTGCCAGCACCATTTAAGAAGACATCTAAAAACCCATAGAACATTAGCAGCTTGATGTGATAGTTTGGGCTTACAGAACCTTTGAAACCATGAGATGATATTTTCTTTCAAATTCCCGTCTTCCTAAAATGTGTGTTTATCACAGTAATCATGACAAGAAAGGCCTGTTTAAATGAAAACATTTATTATATCCAAAATGAAGATTTTTCCATTGATCCAACAAGCCTAATCACATCTTTCCCATAATACTGTCACATTGTGTAAAGATGTATTTATTTATTAAGATTTAGGAGCAATTTAGCATCATTTTTGCTGCAATAACACTCCTGTGAGTCATAATTGTTTGTAGAAACAAACTATGTGAACATTCAGAATAAAGTTTGACACCAAAAAATCAATAAAAAACTATAACTATAAATAAAAATGATAATGACTGCCTAGGACAGAAATCAAGCAAAAGACCATGAATAAGTTCGGAAATATAGCAGCATAGATACGTTTTTATCGGTGTCTTTATAGCAGAATCTCACATATCTCACATATGATATTTCTAGGGAAGTTGAATTAACCCAGTGATTACGCTCAGGAAACCCTGCCAATGCTCACCATGGATGACTCCACCACTGACTCAAATCAAACTACTTTTTTTCTGGTCTCTTATCCTCATTAAAAGAGACGGATGACTTAGTTTGACAGAGACTCACCACTGATTAATACACTGAGGTGTGCTTCTTTGTTCTCTCTTTGAACATTACTGTCAGTGAGCTTAGCCTTCTTCCCTGCCTAAACACGCTGTCTTTGCTGTGCCTATCAGTGCTTGTCTGGGCATGGTATAGGTGAGCACATTGAGGTCAAGAGAGTTTTAGTGCAGCATGAAATACTTCAGATTAGAATATGCATCTTTTACACATAGCTTCAGGGACCTTGAAATATTGAAGTGACTCAACAAGAAAGCCTCCAAGAGTGGGTGATTTAACCCTTTCATAAAAATGAGATGCTTCTGGTGCCACACCCCTATCAAAGGTTTTTACAGGCAACTTCTTTGTCTAAAAAGAAAAGGGAAAAGACTTTTAAATGTGTTGACCTTTCAGTTGACTTGACATAAGTTTAAGTTTTGTTAAAAGCATTCCATAAGACATAATAGCAATTTAATTCCTAAATTGTCAACTTTAAAAAGAAAGAAAATTCTTTATTACTGTTGTGATTCTATGGGCACGGCTCCAGCGTGACAATCAGATGTCGCCGCTGCACCTAATCATCCTATCATCACACCTGTGCACCTCAAGCCGATGCCAGATTGTTGTTTCCCTTCCAGTAGCTTTCTCAGGCTCTACTTACCTTGTTCATTAGTTTACCTGTCTATTTACTGAATTCTCCTGTGCTCTAGACAGTCTGATTCCCGTCCTGCTTACTCCTCGCCTCATTTGTCTGTGGATTACCAGACATCGTCATTGTTCCTGTTCCTCACCTTGTCTGCTCCTGCAACCCGTCTATGGATTACTTGTCATCATTGTCGTTCCTGTTCCTCATCTTTCTGGAGTGTCAAGATTATTATTGTTATTATAAACCTTGTCTGTACAGCACTTTGGTCAACTTTGGTTGGTTTAAAATGTGCTTTATAAATACATTTGACTTCACTTTATTTTAGAAAAATGGTAATGAGCTTATAAGGTGAAAGATCCGAAAGCAACTGATAGGATCACTTACTGTTATGTCACAAGAGGGTGCCGAGTGTGGTCGTTATATTGTTTTGGTGCACTCTGGGTTTTTTTTGTTTTTTTTGGGGGGGGGAGGGTTACGCAAATACTGTGTCAGCACACTCTTACACCCCTGAAGAGCTCCTACCATTAGATCAATTACTCCCATGAACTTGTCACCAGTTTTTTTTAGCATCTGCAGCAGATTTAGTGCTTTTTTTTTGTTGTTGTTGTTGTTGTTGGCCAAAAGAGTGAGACGCCACAGAAGAGGATAGCATGCTGGGGTCCTTGTGCGACTGCGCAGACGTGGAATGCGTACACTGTTACCTGGGATTTTCCTCTCTAACGTTCGTTCACTCAGCAACAAATTGGACGAGCTGGCACTGCTGATGAGAAGAAATAGCGCCTTTTCCTCCTCGTGTGCTCTATGCTTCACGGAGATGTGGCTTTGTGATCAGATTCCAGACCGCGAATCTGGAGGGAACACGGAAGTGCAAGAAGCTCAGTGCGCACTCATGGCCCAGATTCTACATGTGGAGCAGACTTTCTCCAGACTCCTTAGTTATAGTCCTCGGTGACTTTAATAAGGGGAATCTGAGCTAAGAGCTACCAAAATACAGTTTATTAATTGCCCAGCAAGAGAAGAGAACACTTTGGATAATGGTTACGTGACAGTAGGCGGAGCCTATCGTGCGGTGCCCCACTCAGCTCTCGGACTTTCAGACCACTTAATAGTTTACCTAATCCCCACTTACAGACAGAGGGTGAAGCTCGCCAAACCTGTGGTGAGGACATCAAAGAAGTGGACCAGCGAAGCTGTGGAGGAGCTACGCACATGCTTGGATTCCACAGACTGGGAGATGTTCAGGGCTGCCACAGACAACCTGGACAAGTTTACTGATGCTGTGATCTCATACATCCACTTCTGTCGTGAGGACAGCATTCTGCCAACATGCACCAGAGTGAGTTACAACAATGACAAACCCTGGTTCACAGGTAGACTCAGGCAGCTTAGAGGGGAAAACGCAGCAGCATTCAGGAGTGGGGACAGAGACAGCTACAAGGAGGCAAAATACAGGTTTAGCAGGGAGGTGAGAAATGCTAAATTATTGTATTCTGAGAGACTCCAGCAGCAGTTTTCTAGCAACGACTCTGCCTCTGTGTGAAGGGAGCTCAGGCAGCTCACCAACTACAAGCCGACACCCCCCCACACACACACCTCTGATGACCTGCAACTGGCCAACCACCTGACCAACTTCTATTGTTGCTTTGATGGACCATCTGCCACCCCTGCGACCTCTCCAGACCCCACCACTCAATCCATTTCATCAAAGCCCATCATGGACTCTCACTACCCCTCCTCCTCTTTCTCCTCCATCTCCTCCTCCTCATTCCCCTCTTCTCTCTCTATCCAGGAGCAGGATGTACACAAACTCTTCAAACCCTCGCAAGGCTCCAGGGCCAGACGGTGTCTCTCCATCCACCCTGAGACACTGCGCAGATGAGCTAACTCTTGTCTTCACGGACATCTTTAACATCTCCCTGAAGTCGGGTCATGTGCCAGCCTGCTTCAAATCCTCCATCGTCATCCCGATCCCCAAGAAGCCATGGATAACAAGATTTCATTACTACAGGCCTGTGGCACTGAGATCTGTAGTCATGAAGTCATTTAAGCCCCTGGTCCTCCCCCACCTTAAGACCATCACCGCCCCTCTCCTGGACCCACTGCAGTTCGCCTACAGAGCCAACAGGCCTGCGGATGATGCTGTGAACCTAGCCCTTTACTCCATCCTGCAGCATCTGGACTCCCCAGGAACCTCTGCCAGGATCCTGCTTGTGGATTTCAATTCCGCGTTCAGCATCATTCGGCAAAAAACCTACTCCAAGACAAGCTCTCTCAGCTCAATGTGCCTGACTCCATCTCCAGGTGGATCACCAACTTCCTGACGGATTGGAGGCAGTACATGCAGCTGGGGAAGAACATCTCGGACTCTCGGACCATCAGCATCGGCTCCCCTCAGGGCTGTGTACTTTCACCTCTGCTCTTCTCCTTGTACACCAACTGCTACACCTCCAACCATCAGTCTGTGAAACTGATCAAGTTTGCAGACGACACCACCCTCATTGGGCTCATCTTGGACGGTGATGAGTCTGCCTACAGGAGGGAGGTGGATCGGCTGCTGTCCTGGTGCACCTGCAACAACCTGCAGCTCAACACCCAGAAGACAGTGGAGATGATCGTGGACTTCAGGAAAGTCTCAGCCCCACCATCCCCCCTTGCACTCATGGATATCCTCATCTCCACTGTGGACTCCTTCCACTTCCTGGGTACCACCATCACCCAGGATCTCCAGTGGGAGCAGACCATCAGCTCCCTCATCAAGAAGGCCCAGCAGAGGATATTCTTCCTGCGGCAGCTGAGGAAACTCAAACTGCCGACGGAGATGATGTGCAGTTGTACACAGCCATCATCAAGTCCGTCCTCACCTCCTCCATCACCAGGGCCACCACCAGGGACAGACACAGACTGCAGAGCAATGTGCGCACTGCTGAGAAGGTGATCGGGCACAACCTCCGACCTTTACAGGACCTGTACACCTCCAGGATTTTAGACTGTACAGGTCGGATTGCAGCTGACCCTTCTCAACCTGGACACTGCCTGTTTAACCAACTCCCCTCAGGCAGGAGACTATGGTCCATTCAGACCAGAACTTCCCGCCACAAGAACAGCTTCTTCCCCTCAACCATCAGACTCATGAACAATAGTTAAATAACTCATGAAATAGCCGCACTATTCTCCTGCTATTGTTCACACATGTATATATTGTAGATTTTTTCTTCTCCTAAACATATTCTGAGTATTTTATTTTATTTTGATTTATTTTGCCTATTCACATGTATTTCTTTTTTTTATTCTATTTCTTACTTTACATTAATCCATGTTTTAACTGGACCATTGCATCAGAGCAATTTCCTAGTCTGTAAACCTTTTTACTGGCAATGGCAATAAAGTGGTACTGATTCTGATTCTCTTTATGAAGGTCTGAGAACAAGATGGAGTAATTAGGATGAACCATGGAAATGGATGAATGTAAGTACATACACTACAGAGATTGCTGCTTTAACTAACTCCTGGGGATTGTCTTATTTAAAAAGAAAAAATGAATGAAGTATTGTTTTTTAAACATGATAATTCACATTTGCACAATATGGCCCTAATTGCAGGTTGTGAGGAATCAGATTTCACATTAATTCTGATTCAGGTACAAGGTCAAGAAGGGTTTTGTCAGTTAATGCACATTCATTATTCTTCAACTTTATTCATTCTCAAAATGGTGATTTATACATGCATGAATGCTAAATGGACCACTCCCAGTGCCACCATTGTCTCATTATTTTTGTCATTCAGTCCAGAGCAGAAGTTCTCACAGGACAAAGACTGTTTTTGAGGATAAACTCAGTCCATCATGTGGTTTAGAGAAAAAAGTTCCCACCTTTGTGCCTTTAAGATTCAAAGGCCTCATTCTGCCTTGTCTACTCTGTAATGTCCTATTTCACTCTTCCTCTCACATGTCGTCTCGGGCTTGGTTTTGAAAATGAATGGGCACTTCCTTCAACATAAAAAAGGAGAGCAGTGTGTCTTTTTTCTGGTGGTTTGGTTGGAAATCATCACTGCTCAGCTTCTGATGATTTGCTAAGTAGTGTTCTTGGAAACCACTGTTGTGTTCAAGCTTTCTGTCAGTTTTAAATCTAGTTAAGATGGTGAGCAGGCACAGAGCCAGAGAGAGTGGAAGCAAGAATATGTGTTTATGGACTCGCATGTCCTTTTAGAAAAGCCTGTGCCCTCTATTGTTCATGTAAGTAAAGCTTTTCAACAACTTTCTCTCTCTGTGGTAAAGAACCCATAACATGGCCATTTACAGTCATGAGATCATTTTGAGGTCGAGTGTAGTTGGTTTACATCTTTTAATATTGGAAAAAAAGCTTTTTTTTCCTCTCATACTATGTATGACTCTAGTTGCTTGTCACTTGCAGAAAAAGCACAATTTGCCTCACATTTTCAGTTTATTTAATTTTGAATAATCTTTTAATTTTGTTTAAAAGGGTTTGTCAAAGTAAAAGAGAAGTTTCACACAAATGAATTATCTACTGATATACTTAATTCAAGACTAAGGGAGGACATTTGGCTCAGAGTTCTTTTACTTGCCACTGTTTGCTACATATTTGCTTGGAGGTCATGCTCTGGGTCTCTGAAAAGTGCCTAGGGACACTTTATATGTAACTGACATAATATGAATAAAATTGAATTGAATCCCTGGCATGTTAGGTCAACAGACAGAAGAGGGTCGAACAAATGTGTTGAGCAATATGTTCTGTGCTGTACACAAACGGCTTATCCTGGTGTTCTTCCATCCTTGTTTTGGAAATTATACCTGTCTGACAGCACACTTCATCCTGTAGACGTAGGGATAACACGTCTTCTACACGCCCCTGTGTGTTATGTTATATTTTGTTGATAACTGCTCCTGACTTGTCTAGGCTCCCCTGGGCCTAAAACTGAGTTTTAGGCCCAGAGCAGACAATAAGATACCTTTCTGTTTACCTGGTAAGCATGCATTAAACACGTGTTCTTTGTCCAGGGAAAATAACCATGTCTCATCTAAAAATGTTATGTATGAACTGGTCAGAACCTGCGTATTCATGAAAATGGTGATTTTCACCTCATTCAAATCTGAAACAGTTATAAATGATATTCCTAGAAATCTGCTGCAGCACGCCATCTCTGCTTCTCTTTAATAACTCTTAGAGAGGACAGAGGTGTTTTGTCTCATAAATTCAAAACAAAGTAACACTGCTAATATGCTCAAGGAGAACATCTAAAGACTTACCAAGACTTTCAACCTTTTATTTGAACTTTAACATGTCAAAAGTGAAAGTGAAAAATTGATCAGGACCAGACTGTCAGATAACTGGCTCTTAATCCTTAACATAAACATTCCCATCCCTCACACACAAACACACACACACACCCACACCACATGTATACACAAGTGAATGCGTACATGCACACCCTGACAAATATAATGACCTCCCCAGGTTACACCGAACCACATAAGTGCTTTGCTTGCAGACATAAACACACGTGTATACACCTCTCTGTTATTAAGGTGCCCACTCACACACACCCTTTCCTCCCTCTTATTATCAACGCTCTCTGGCACTGAACTCCATTTATGAGAAGACCAAAGCAAAACACCCTCATTACCATTGGAGACTAATACAATAACTACCACTTATGTCCTTTGTTTCTTGAAGTCCACGTACCAAAGCCAGCAAAGCATTAGTCACAGGACTTTTGATGGTTTGGAGCTTCATTCCTCCTCACTCCCACAACATTTTCACAGTGACAGATTCATAATCTTTTGTCTTACTATCAGCTTTACCTCCCCCCCCAGCCATAAAAGTCTAACTTTCCATTATTACATGAAGCCTATTTTGCTAGCTTGAAAATAATTGGAGAATAAAGTGTAGAAAAGAAGGTACAATCATGAAACCCTCAAAACAGTCAGACTATATTATTGTCTCCACCCTGGCAGGAGGATTATTTTGATTTACATTGTGCATTTGCAGTAAGTAATGTTTAAGTCTCAAGTATTTCAGTTTCAGTTTGAAAAATGACATGCCCATTTCCTCTCCAAGCAAGAAAATTACACCCAGACTGATATTTCCCAATTAAGTAGTCTGGTTGTAAATATCCATGATCACTGTGTATGTACATATGTCCACATGTGAGTATGTGTGGTGGTTCTGAGAATCAAGGGCAATAATACAGAAGCCAGTCAAAGGACGCTTATGAAACCAGTTCACTTTAGCTGTTGCCACACAGGTGAACTGAAATGAATTTAAATCAAAGAGAAATTTTTATTTCACATTTGTTTATCCCAGAACATTGTGAAAATGGCTCCTGTACACAATGACCCTAATTTGGACTTGTATGAAAAAGTGCAAATACAATCAGAAAAATACAGATTATGTCTTGAAATAAATAGTCATGGTAAATGCTATTTTTTTTCCCTTTTTTTTTTTTTTAAAAAAAGACTGCTTTGTAAGACTGGGTGACCTTGTTTTGTTACAGGCACAACATTCCTGCTTGGAATCCTGGTCGGGGCTTTACTCCATCATCCCCTGTGAGCTGATGAATTTGATTTAAGCAGGTAAGAAAAATGACTGACATTTAAATAATCTTTTGTCATACAGCTTAGAATCATGCAAGTTTGATAGAGCAGATAACATTATTTAACTTGATAGTGGTAATTATTAAATGTTTTTTTCACCTGTTCAACAGCACAACTAGTTTATATGTACTCTATAGTGAGTAGAGCTTTGTTTCTTTCCTGAGCATATTGGGGGTGGGTCAGTGTCCTGTACAAGGGCACTTTGATAAGTGGCAGGTTTGATCTTCCAGCTAGTGTACATGTTCTTTACCATGGTTTGCGTGTTTCAAAGATTATCGTCTTCTTTCAACTTATTAAATATGACAAACCTACTGATGCTGGTTTGTCACATGAAGGAATAGTAGGACTAATAGAAACATTATTTAGGAGCTACATATTTCTCACAAAAAGAGCAAACCATAATCTTAAACAAATGTGAGTGTATTCTTATTGTGCCCAACAGAAACTCACCAGTAAGGAATAGGATTAGATTCTTGAGAGACACGGAAGAGAGGAGAGTCTTGTCTAATTATTAACATGGCAATGTAAACCAGGCAACTTTAACACCAGTAAAAACCAAGGCTTAAACTGCAAGTTATCAAGGCAAAGCCAGATTTTCTGCTTCTTACAGCTCCCTGCTCCAACTCCTGGCTGTATAACTGCGAGAGTTGATTGCACCTGTGTTATGGTCAGACAGGCCTGTCAAATATATAGAGCTTTGTGTGTGACTTTCAAGGCGTGAGAACATGAACATGAACATTCATAAAACTTCGCTTGTGTTGTTGTAACATTGCTCCTTTCTATATTCTGACATGATTAAAGTCAAACAGTGACACTTGTTTTGTGTGTATCAGATTAACTGTGTGTGAGAACATGAAGCCTGTCATTTCACAAAACCACATGACCGGTGCTAAAAAGAGCAGGAGGAGGGGGATGTGTGTACAGAGGTGGTGGGGGCTGAAACCACATTTGGATATGTTAAGAAGTCCTTGAAGTGTAGTTATAATTGTCAGATATACCAGTCTGACTCATTGTTTGTGGCTTGCGACAAGGGCCTGTGTGGACCATACCCTTCCATTCATCAAGCTACCATTACTGATTAGGCCTGTGCTGAGTTATGGTGGGAACGAATAACACTTCCTCCCTCATGTAGACCAAGGTTCCTGCTGATAACAAACAACTGCATAAAGCTCTCAACTGTGTACGTGCACCACAGTGTGTGTTGTGCTAGACAGCAGGGAGATTGTTGGATTTGAAGGTCCTTTTATATTCATATTGGTAGCAACATATTAATAGATTCATGAGATGAGGAGAACCCTTACATAAATCAGGAAATCCACATCAGAAGAGGTTCCTCCCAGTGCCACTTGTACTATTTTCTGTTGAGCCACAGTTAAATGTTGACACATGTACAAACTTTGAGTGTGTTCTTGTTTTATCAGCTTTTGGGTTTCATGCATTGTTTGTTGTGGACATGATTTACATTCATTATTTAATTTTTCCCACACATTTTTTCTTTAAAGAACATTTACAGTGACCAAAATTGTGATACTTATATTTTGGGAAATCTATTTAAAATCTTAATGTTTTATACGATAAAATAACATTTATACAAATGTCCTGCATCTATACATTATTAGTCTAAACTTTGATTAGATTCTATGAAGGGTTTTACAGTGTTTTTATCTAAACACATCCATTGTGGCCAGTAGGAGATCTACCACTTACTACTGGGAACAGTTTGGAGTTTAGTGTCTTAACTGATGGGGAACGACACCTTCACCTCTTCCACAGACAGGGGTGTGTTATGATTTGGAAGTCTTGTCTCCCTAACCCTTCTCCCACAGCCAGTAGGTGGCGAAGCAAGTCCGAAGATCGTCACACCTGCAAGCAGTTGGACTCTGATCAGCTGGCTGCTTAAGCCACCGGCACCGGGGTCCTGGCATGGAATTATTATCTTCGGCTATGGAGGAGCACGCAGCCTACAAGATCAAGAATTAGTTATCTTAGCAACAGAAGAATCAAGTTTTGTTGTAGTTGGTCGACGCCTGTGTTATTCTGTCCTTTTCCCCATTACAATGGTGAATTTTTGTTAGCTGTTCGGTTCAGAATTAGGTTTGGAAAAATCTTCAGTTTGATGGATGAAATCTTTAGTTTGATGGCCGAATAAAGGCTTTTTTCGTTTGATGGCCGAATAAAGGCTTTTTTCGTTATCCTCTGCATTTGGGTCCTGGATAATCAGCAGCCTAACAGGGTGTTGTTAAAATTCTTACATCTTATAACTGGACTGAACTGGATTTTACTTAATGGGATCACATTTAAAGTGTTTGATTTCTTTTACTTGAGATGACCTCTGTTGTGAATAGCTCCTATACAATAAAATTGAATTGAACTGCAAAATGAAGTATTTTCTGGCATACATCACTTCATCAAAGACACTGCTTCAGACACCATGGCTATCTTATTTCTGAATGTCAGTTCTTGGTTCTGCTTTCTTAAAGGACATCAGGCACATTGTGAAAGATGTGGGCTTTGCATGACACTTATCTTGCTCACTAAAATGTTAAATGGAGGTTAAAAAGTTTACCAACTGGCTGACTACTTTGAACAGCATTTACCCATCTTAAGCCTACATCTCATAAATGTCAAAATGCTAGCAATGGGAATCAATAATCAACAATAATAGCTGTTTCAATGAAGTGTAGACTCATAAAATATGACAGGCTTGCATGAATAGTTAATCTTCTGTGCCTTGCACTGTCAGCACAGGTTAGTTTTCAGAGAGAAAATATATTCCTTCTTGATCATGCCTTTAACTGTATAATGTGTTAATGAAGACAAATAGATTTGTGTGTACATTCTCTTCTTCTGTTACACTCTGAATTTCCAGTGTTTAGTTTAGTCTCTAAGCACCAAGCTCATGTTTGACATTGGCTTACAAGGAAACTAAAAATATCAGAACTTAAGCTGTTTTAGTTCTGCTTTGTTTGTTCACCTGCATTGTGGTGTGCCATTTGGCCTAACACTGAACTGAATAATTTGCCTAGAAGGTCCTCTGTAACTCAGACTAGTTACCATTACAGACCTCCACTGGAGGACAAGATGATATGTTTAGCTTCTTGGGGGGGTGGGGAGGCAAGAAAAAAAAACCCATGGAGCCAAACTAACCAGGGAAACAAACAGAATGACAATATAATGGTATGATGCAGGGAGACCAGCGAAAGACAAGACAATATATAGAGACAAGTCTAACAAGGTGGAGGTGCAAATAATTGGGAAGATTAGAACAAACAAAGTCAAACTACAGCTAACACAAGGACAGACTTTCAAAATAAAACTGGAACTAATCAAAAACCAAAACCAGGACATTACATGAGCATTTACATGTCATCAAAAAACCACTGTTTCAAATGTACCCCTCCAAAACCACAAACACCACCACCACCACACATACTTACAATGTTAAGAAGTGTTACTCTGAGGTATCATCAAAATAATTTATTTTCTTGTCAGCACTGTCATTACATGGATACTTTCTGTGGCTGTCAGTAATATCTTTGTTGCACTGAACCATTTGTGAATCTGTCAAAAAGAGACCCGGTCCCTAATGATACTCATTTCAGGCAATTCCAACTCTTAATAGAAGAAAGCTATTTATGCCATTTACTTGAGCTATTTGAACAATTAAAGCTCTCTTCTTACTTAGGATTTAGAGATTAAATATGTTAAATTTGCAAGAAAAGGATGTAAATTCTTCCGCATTTAATGATTTTCTTATCTCAAGAACCCCATTCACATCAGCACACACATTACTAGAGAAATATTTGTGTTCTTTGTTGTATTACCTCTAGATAAATGTAGGTTTGACGGAAAACATTTGTTTTATTTTTTTAAAAGGTTCGCTTAACAGAGTAGATGTAAAAGATTCTGGGTTTCTATAACAGACCTGAACAAATTAAAATGTCCCACTGTTCAAGATGCTGAAATTGACAAACTGACCAAAACAGTAAGTGCAAAACAGTAGTCAACATTTTCCAGCTTAATCAAAGACAATAATCATTGAAATACTAATAAATAGTTCTCACTGATTTCTGATGTATGTTTAACTTGAAAGAAAATCGAGGCCATCTAGTCCTGGAAAGAGGTGATAAAAATGTCACATGATAACCAACTTCCAGAGAGCCCTTATTTTCATTTTTCAAAAATATTAACTGTTTTAAAAAATGTTGTAAAAGTTTCATGGTATTATTCTATGTTTCCTTATTTGAGTGTGTGTGTGCTTACTTCACATTGATTGACATGAAGTAGATAAATAACTTTTAGAACTATGCAAGCCAGATCTTCTGGACCAAAAAGAAGATGAATCATTTGGCTTGTCATTAATCCAGAGTAAAAAAGACACCTCTGGTGTGGGGACCTTAAATGTTATGATGGTGCAGTAACTCCTTAGATCCCTTTACTAAGATCTGCTCAGTAATAGAGGTCTGGAATGCACAATGCAAAGGACAGGCAATAAAAAAAAAAATTAAAAAAAAAAAAAAAAAAGGTTGGTGCTTCATAAGGTGTTGGTCCACAAATAATCAGTACAGATATATTAATAATAATGATACTACTACTACTAATAACAACAACAACAACAACAACAACAAAACAAATACATCCAAAGGCTCAGCACAGAGGAAATCAGATACTGTAAACATGAGTAAGCAATTCAAACTGAAAAGGCATAGGCTGATAAGTTGCAGGAGGAGGAGGATTTCATGGAAGAAGAGAGCAGAGAGAAGACAAAAAGAAAAACCATCAAATCAAAGTATGGAAAGAAAACAACTCATGCAATAAACCAGGTCATCACATTCTACAAACAACACAGATTTGGAAAAACAAAAAGCGAGTGGTAATCATGTTTTCTGTCATGTTTTGAAGAAAAGGACCCAAGAGCAGACAGCCTCAGGGAAGAGTCTACAGTTTTTTATTGAATATCCAAGTCTTTGTAGCAATGGTCAATATTCCAGCAGACAGGTAGGTATAGGTAGGTCCCAGGTAGGCAGGCAGGATATCTCTCGGTGCACAGGGGAACAGGCAGGTGGGCAGACAAACGGGCAGGCAGAATTCCAAACAGCAAAGCAGACAGGCAGGCAAACAGGATCTGGACACAGACAGAAAAACAGTTAAGTAGCAATCCAATCAAGAATCAAATATAAGCCAAGTGCTAAACTGACAGGGATTATAGTTTAACGAGCTGGTGAGGAGTTGCTGGAAAGCTGTTCCTCTTATACAGGAGAATTGATTGCTGTCAGGTGTGTAGGCTACAGTGGCCACGCCCAAGTAGGAGGGATCACCGGAAACACAGAAGGGGAGGGGAGACAAACAGCACCAGGAGCAGAATACTTGCAGAATCATGTCAGTATCCACCCCCTTAACGCCCGCCCCCAGGCAGAGCACCAGGCTTGTCAGGATGGTCCCAATAGAAGTCTGCAATCAAGTCAGGATCTAGGATGAGGTTTCAGGAAACCCATGAACATTCCTCCGGCCTGTAACCCTCCCAGTCCACCAGAAACTGCTATCCTCGACCACGCTGCCAGACATCCCTGAGTTGTAGTGGGGTCCATACATCCATCCAGCTGCAGTGGTGTTTGGTACTCTATCTGGCCTGGGGGTGGGTTGTGGATTGTGGCCCACCCAGGCCCCTACCATGCAGTCTGACTCCAGCGTTTGGTAGCCGCCTCCTGATGCAACAGCTCCCTGTGATGGTGTGATGGTGTTCCCTAACTGTTCTTCTGTTCTTCTGTGCCCAGCAATGTTTTACATATTATTTATATTAACCTTTGATTGTATTATAGCATTGGTAGTAATCGGGGTCAGTGGGGAGTGTGTGTGTTGGGGGTGGATGGGTCGGACTGATTTTGTTTTCACTTTGTGCTACAAATTATTGTATGAAAAGTGCTATATAAATAAAGTTTGATTTGATTTGACACTGTTAACTTAGAATGTTATCTATGTTATGAGTTTCACTAAATTGCCATGTTACTTTTTTTTCTCATGGTTAACACAAATTCCACGATATCTAGACAGAAAATTACTTAAGGGGCTTTAGGATTTCATATACACTGCCCAATTTACAATATTAACTGATTAAAATAACATATACACAGGTATAAGTATGCATGTGTGGGTACTTACTGACACCAAATATATCTACAAGTGCGTCACTGTGATTTTATTATTTCCAGTATTTAAATTACAGTCAAATAACTGTGTTGACTTCAAAAATCTGCACCTGCTGTGACTTGTCTTGTGGTGTAGTGCAACTCATTAAAATCCACACTGATCCAGTGCATCCACATGGCTGTTCCAGATTTCTCTGGTGAAGCTCAAGTGCAAAAGTTCCAGCCACATACTGATATCCATTTCATTAAGGTATTCACCCTTGGAAACACAACACAATAAGATGACAACAACTTAACGACGTACTGTTTTCAAATTCTGAATTTGGTTGAGTTAAAAGTATTTTATTTTTCATCAACCATATTTGAATATTATTGCTTAATGTCTATAAACCACTGAATTCCCAGCCTGCTCTGGTTCACATTATGTTGTCATAAAATGACAGTAATTTCATGTAACAATAGAAGCAAATATTAGAACTGATTTTGGCATTTATGTACCCTTAGTTAAACTAAGGTATCACTACTTTCAATGTTGTTGGCAGTTTTCATAATCCTCTTTTATGTCTTTATACCTTTAACTATTACAGAAACTGGTTGCAGCAGTTGCATTGGTAGGCTGGATTATCAGATGAATAAGCCATACCTGGCAAAGTCAGGAGCCTTGAAGGAGTGAAAATCTATTCTGCACTGGGGTGGATGTTCTGTGAGTCAGTCACTCTCTTATTTGACATATGGAACCAGCTATTTGTGTATGTTTCTTTCTCTGAATGCATGAATGGAGTGATTCAGTTGTTTGGCTGCAGATGGAGAATGGCAGAACATGAATCAACGTACAAATACACAAAGAAACACATATGTAAGAAAGTTTTGAAAAACTCATTAAAACTCATAAACTCATAAAAACAGTCATGTAAATGGGTGGAAATTCATCCACTGACACACTGATGATACATTTGGCAGCAGAGAAGATATCTTTGTAACATTTGGCTATGACTAACTGCTCTTGTCGTCTTCCTACTGGTTGTCAAGTGACTAGGGTGCAGTTACAGCTGAACAGATCTTCTGAGACAGTTGATCTTTGTTCTGTGTGGCTGGTTAGCTGCTACAGTGGGCATGTTAGCACTTGTTGACCTGACTTAACATTTCAGTTATTCACCCTAAGTGTTTCAAGTCTGCACCACAGTCAGAGACTTCATATTTGTAAACAATTCAAATTTCTTCCTCTATGAGTTGTATTACTTTCCATGTTTCTTTTTTAAATAAGGCCTTCTTTCAAGATGTAGACACAGTTGCAAAGACAAGTAGATGAGCCCCTCAAAATTATTTGGTCTTCTGCATCAGTTTGCTATCAAATGTGGTCTGATCTTGATCTAAATCCTTCAAACTGATGAACACCTCAGTTGCTAACACACACTTGAGTTGCTAACACACCAACAATTCTAATTTCTCGTGTCCTTTTGTTTTTAAACCTTTGAATAAATAAGTGAGAACTTTGTGTAAATTGCTGATGGAACCTCCTTTAGCTCCAGTGACATCATGAATCATCATGGATGGATGGATGGATCAGACCTGCACCAAGTTCTGGAGGAGTTTAGGAGCGTTCATCTTTCCAGAACTGCTCAGACACATTTCTAGGATGTCTGGTGTGAACATCTTTCTTGAGGTCGTTCCACAGCTTCTGTGTGACATTTAGGTCTCGGCTCTAGCTGAGCCCCTCCATAAGACAAATTTTCCTTTTCTGAAGTCATTCTTTTTCTGAAGTCATTCATGGATTTACTTCAGCGCTTGGGATCATTGTTCTGCTGGATCATCTAATGTCTAATTGGCAATAGCTGGCAGACAGCCACCCTTACATTGCTGTATGCAATATTTTGGTAAACTTAGTGTTTCAACTCAGTCGATCAGGGAGGAAGGAAGGGAACATTTCAGCCACATGGAATTTATTAAAAGAAATGTTATTGTATTGTTCAGAATTAACAAACAAAACCAAGTAGAAAATAGATTTGGTAGCAATGAAGTTCTCTGGAATGCAATAACCAACACACTTCATGTATTTTTTTTTTTTCAAAGAAGAAGCCACAACCAAAACAGACTACTGCCCTGTTCAATGCACACAGTTACATATGCCTGAGGCAAAGTTGAAAGATACTGGAAACAGGAGCACAAGCAATGGGCCGAAACACTTTGAAATATATTTCCCAAGGTGGTTAAGTGGTGGCAAGGTCCCCAGAGTTCTATCGACCACTCAAATCCTGTTGCTCCTGGTACCATACTTCACCTTTGGGTTGATGTTTTGATGTTGATAAGTTCTGCTCTTTTAGCCTTTTACATAGTACACACATAGTACATGGTATATTCATCCTGAAAAATTTTGTTTTTGTTTCAATGTTCCACAATCCACACTGTGGATTGCCAAGGTGCTCCTTGGCAAATTTCAGGTGGAAAGCAACGTTTTTCTGGAGAACAGCAAATTTCTCTGTGGTAGAAACAGATACATTTATTCATTCCAGTGATGTCTTCATTTCTTCAGGTATGACTGGCATTACCTTGACTGGACTCCTACCTAGCCTCCACACTAAGTAGGACACTGCTTCCACCCATAGACAGTTTTTCTAATTGTGGACTACTGGATGCCTAAAAGACCTTGATATTACTTGTTTTCCTTTGAGACAGTTGCAGATCAACCACTCTTGGTTGTATATCTTGAGAAATCTCCCTTTTCAGAGGCATGGTTCACATCAGCAGAGGCTTTTTTTGTAAACAGCAGACTTGGGTCTCTGTTCTTTATCAATCAAAGAAGACCCAAACTTCAGGAATAACCAGGTATAAACTTTATTTTTAAGTAGTTTTTTTTCTCAGGATTAGTCCTTATTCTGCCCCACTGAATAATGCAGTCAGTGATCAGACACTTTAAAAATTTGTTGCCGGCTGCGAACCAAGAAGCAGAGAAAAACAAGCTTTTTTAGATTGCAGACTGCTGTAATACTTTGTTAAAATACATGCCAGGAAAGGAATATTCACACTGATCCCAGGAATACTTCCTGGGATCAGTGTGAATTCATGGCTGGAGAGTGGAGGCAGAATGAAGAGGAGATCATCAGTAATTTTTCATAGCCTGATCACAGTGTAAAAGTCCAAAAAAAGAAAAAAAAAAGAAAAAAGTTTGATTCACAAATCTAAAACAATTGCAGTTAGTCCACAAACTTTGTTCCCCTTACGTTATCTTGCCTCTTCTGCTTTTTGTTTTTCTTTACAAAATTTCTTTTTGATCCCTCAATCTCAGGGACCTCACTTTCAGCAAAAGGTAATTCACTCCAACCTAAATCTGGCTCTGAGTGGGGGTTGTTAGGGTTAGACCTTGTGACTGCAATCAAACCTTCAGAGGTAACATGGGGAAATTTTTCTCTCCTGGCAATCAGTTCCCCAAGGATGAGCATATCACATCCTAAGACAATTTCATATGGGAGTTTCGCCATTTTCCCACCGGCAACAAATAGTCCTGTCCATTCACTTGAACATTCACATGAGCTATAGGGTAATCCGTCTCATCCCCATGAACACACCAGACTTTTACTTTACCAGAAAACATATCTCTTGGAAGACAATCCGGTCTGACAAGAGTATGACTGGTACCTGAATCTAAAAGGGCAACATAAAGCTTTCCGTCAATTATAGCACAGGTTATATGCTCTTGATCACTACGAGGTGCCAAAATGTCAACTTCCTTGTGTGAAGAGTTGCTGCACTCTGGTGAATAACACATGTAGGTTTTACTGGCATGCTGACCCAGACAATCAGCTTTAAAATGGCCTGTTTGACCACAGGAGTGACATGCTAAGAGGCCTCTGTGTTTAAGTTCCCTAACCCCTCCACTATTTATGGCTGGGGGACCCTGTTTAGATGTCCTAAATCTGTGGCCATTTCCACCTCCTGTATTACTCTCATTGGGAGGACCAGAACCTGATCTCAAAGGGGTATAAGTGTTATGAGGATGTCTGGCAGCAAGAAAAGCTCCTGCTAGCTCTGCTGCTTGTTTTGATGTACGAGGGTCTCTTTCCTTCACCCAAGTCCAGATATCAGGGCTCAGAACTCTCAAAAACTGCTCCATCACAATAGCATCACCTATTTGCTCCTTTGTTTTTTCTTTTAGAACCATCCACTTATCATACAAGTCTTTCAGGTGAGTCCATAACTCTTTTGGAGTCTCATCCTTCTTCATGACAGTAACATGGAATCTCTGCCGGTATCTGTATTTATTTCAAAATTTGCAAGGACAGTTCTTTTCACCTTATCATAGTCCATTGTCTCCTCACCATCCATGGAAACATACGCTGCCCGTGCTTTACCAGTAAAAAGTGGTGCAAGATGCAGTGCCCACTCATTCCATTGTCACTGACATCCATTGGCAATCCTCTCAAAAGTCGTTAAATAGTGTTCAATGTCCCCATCTTCATGGAATGGTTGCATTTTTGGACCTTTCCAGCTCTGAAATTTCTCAGCACTAGTAGAGGGGCCAGCTGCAGAGGCTTCAATCAGATCAGTTCCCTGCTGACCTGAATGGAGGACTGGTTGTGTGTCATAAGATTTTAGAACTGCTCCTGAATCAGTTGCTGCACCTTCCAACAGTCATTGGTGCCCCTGACGTTCTGATTGGACTTCCTGCTGGAGCTGGATGAACTGGTGCTGCATTCGCTTCCACCGCTCTTCCTGACATACCTTGTCCTGCTCCCATCCCACCTCACGATCAGTCTGATGCTGCAGGAGGATTCGTAACAATGTTGAAATTTGAGCCAAGTTTTGCAGGTCAGATAGGGCACCACTCTGTTGATGACCATCATCTGGAGCCTCCTCTCTGAGACTGTCCATCTGCCCTTGACTGCTTCTTTCCTTTAGAAGCTTTCTGCATTGCTGCTCCTTTCTGAATTAGAACCACTACTGCCACCATTTGTAAGGTAGTGTGTCTCAAGCGGTTCAGCAATGAACAGACATGTGAGAATTTTAAAAATTTCAAGCCAATGATTTATTGTGTCCCCCCCATCCAAATCCCCACCCACACCCCTTATATACACCAGTTTTTCATCCCCTTAAACGCCTGACTAAACCATTCTCTACAAAGAGGGTAAACTACACAATTCTTTAGCCCAAACTATTTAAAATTTACTCCCTTAAATTATTTTACAAATTCATATCCTTAATGAAATACCAAAAAGTGAACAAATATTCTTGACAGAAGATATATATATAAAAAAATCAAACTAACAAACAAATGATTATGGAAAAGAACAACACCCCACTTGGTTTCACCCAATAATCCAATCAGTGACATCACCAATGTCATAAAAGACAGGAAATGCTGGGCCGGCCCCTCCCGAACACCATACCTGCATGGTGAGTCAGAGAAAGGTAACAAACAAAATGTAAGCATAACCAAACAATGTTCATTCTATAACTAAATATATATTTAAACAGTGTGTTTTTGCTTTGGTTTGACTTAATGCTTTGTTGTTGATTGTATAATGCTATTATAAACAACCCTGAGATAGTAAGTGAAGCATTACTACAAAAGCAATGGGAAACCAAACAAATGTGGAAATAGGGACAAGCATACAGAATAAAGTGACAAATTGTGAGTAAAAGAACCTAATTTGTCACATAAACATACACAAAACTTTAGTTTAGTGCTAGTATGCATGGACATGAAATTAATAACGTGTGCACACACACACACATGCACGCGTGTGTGCATGTGTTCTCCTTCTGAAGTCCCAGGAAACAAATCCTTCATAGGTTGAATGACTGAAGATTGATTGTGAGCATGAATATGGACGCTTATGGTTTTGTGGTCCTGGAATGGATGGTGGCTGTCCGTCTCTCAAGTGTAACCAGCTGGAATAGACTCTAGTAATGCCAGTGACCCTCTAAAGAACTGAAGCAGGTATGAAAAATGAATGGTGGTTTCATTTATCTTTGTACATTAAACTCGTAAATGATTACACAAACATAATTGCCAGAAGAGCTATTTCAAACCAAAAAACAAACATTTTACATCCATTTCAAATAAAATAGTTTTCAGACTATTTATTTATATAACCTTTAATCTTTTACTTTTAGGCAAGTCACTTCAGAACTAAATTCTCATTTACATTTACAGAACATATAAACACAAGAATGCCAAGACTTATCAAAGCCATAATCCATTACAATTTTTCCTTAACACAGGCCTATTTACACTACTGCTTCAATGTTTTTCTTGTGTCCCTGCTTTAAAAAAGAGTCAACAATGTAATTTTAAGGGGCACACTCAGCGTGTAAGAGGATATTTAAATTCAAGATCTACAATCTTTTTTTAAATTCTAGAAGTGAAAAGATATATTTTTAGAATACATTTATTGAAATATTTTGAGGATACATCAAGTGTATCTAAACAAAGTGCACAGGAGAAAAGCATCATTACTGAGTTGAGCATACACACTTTGCAGCAGGATGATTAATTGTTTCTAAATCTTGATACTGCCCCACCAATGTTTGTGTTTGTGTACATGGCCCTTCAAGATTTGAACTCCACCCAGTCTTTCATCTTCCTGTTCTCACACCCATCTGGACTTCCTGCTCACACCTAACTGGCCCCACCCTCTGCGTGGCTGACAGCTCGCCTGCGATTTGTCAGGGCAGCATATACTTCCTTCCCTTTGATGGCACTGACCCCTTTAATTGGACGGCATTGTTACCAGCTTGTTTTACATTATATATTGTGAAGCGTGTTTATGTTCTGTGTGGGGCAGCTTTTACTGTGAAATGCAATTTGTCTGTCTGTATAAAGTGTGGTGGGTAAAAGGAGGTCTTAGACATCTGTGGGTTACCAAGATGTTGTGATGTTGGTAGCTGGAGACAGTGTAATTAACTACAAACACCTCACTATAGTGGGGACGTTAGTTTTACACAACAGTAAATTTAATTTATGTTGCTTTGTAAATAAAATGTGTTTTCCACTACTATGAAATTTAGTTTAAAACACATTTAAGGGATAAGATGTCATGTGATTAACAAATTAATACCATTTCTGAATAATCATATTCAGTAATACTTGTGGAACTGGTTGTTTTGTAGAGAGTCATTAAAAACCCTCCTTGGGACATTATTTATCCATGAAACAAACTGATTGATGGCTATTAAATTTAAGTAAAGTTCCCATTATAAAATCAGCTTAAAGTACATTTATCACTTTTTTTAATTTTGCAACTACAAATTCTTGCAATAAAATAATCAGTATAAACAATAATGGATGTAATCAGCAGGAAGAAAATCTCAAGCTGCCAGCGTGGAAACATTAAAGTAGTATTTATTACATTTTTAATGAACACATGCATTTTATTTATTAGTGCACAAGTGCAAAACCAGGAACAGCTTAAAAAGTCTGGGTGATGAGAATTTTGTTTTTCAGGTTTTTGTTCGTAAAACAATATCTTCATTAAAATCACTCATGGTTTCATTTCTTACCGTGTGACCACCATTCCATTCCCACAACTGTGTGACAAAAGAAATGTTTCAAAAAGACACATGATGTTTCTTTTTTTTTTGTTTCACTTGTAAAGATTTTAACTTTGAGAATGTCATCAGTGTAATAATGCAATTTAAAGCCTTTTTTAAAGTGCTGAAAACTTTTTTTCTGTTCTAGCAAAATCATAATATTTTGAATTGATGTTGGAAAGTTTCACTGAAAATGTATGACAATGTTTGGAGTTTTTATTTCATCAACAGAATACCATTGTCCTTCCCATCACTAACCTCTAAGTACAGCTTCCTTCATTCCCAGGTCTCCCCTCTCTCCCTTCTTTCCTGTGAGAAAATGACTCTATGAGTCATTGTTGAGAAGGTGAGTGAAAAAGTCACTTCACAAGAACGCAGCAACCTCATGATTTTGACTTTTTGACACTGATGTCTTTGTGCAGGCAGCTTTGCTTTATTGCTCCTCTGTGTGACCTGAGTGCAGTTCGGAGAGGTTGGAGCTATCATTAGCAGGACCTTTGGCCCTCCTCCTCACTCTGCAGCCAGGCAGCCAGCTGGTCCTGTACTCCTTCATTAGCTTTAGTCTGTCTCTGCTCTATTTTACCTGCTGCTCATGTTACCATTCTCCTCTTATCACAAACATCACATACACAGTTCCCTTTAACCCTGTCTCACCTCCCTTCCCTCACCCCTGCCTCTTCCTATCTTAATCTGTCTAATGTGTGTAAATATTGCTTGCATGGCCAAGATAGCTTTTGTTTTAGCATCAAACAAGTCACAGCCATGGGAACCTGGTCATTAATTACCACGTGATTCATGGTTATGGCTCTGTGTCTTGTCTCACCACCAGTCTGTCATTAGGACTTTCCCAGACTTCCCATACAAGCCTCTCCCAGCTAACAGCTCCCACACACAGCAGTCAGCCCTGCTAAATTGTCACCATTGCTTACAAACAAAATCAACACCTCTGCTTCCTCCTGACTGTAAATGCACATTTGCTACCACGTGAGATGGAATTGATACAGGATCAAAACAAAACTGGGCTGTTCCAGCTGTAAGCTGATTAAATACTACAGATGATAATTACCCTAACTGAATTTAAAAATTGTTTTATCTACATGAAAATTTCAATAATTTAAATATGTTTTGCTCTTTTAATGTTAGTGATGTAATAGGAATACTATCCAGATAAAGTGGGTTCCATAAAAATTCAGACTTTTAACCTTATTTATGTGTCTACAAGATTTGCATTTGTGTATGTATGTGGATATTGCAAGACGTGTCATAACGAAGATCAAACATTGTTGGTGGGGATTTTTGTTGTGATTCTACAGAACACAGCTTCAAGTGTCAGAGGCAACACACAGCCTGAATGCTCCCAGGACACATTGAAAGAACTAATCCCTACTGTGTTTTGCACTTGCTGTAAAGATGGTTTAGTTACAACTGGGATAGCATAAAATCTGGTTACATAAGCTTTCAAGTTTTACTTTTAGATGTGAAATGCTGACAAAATGACAGAAGTGGATTCAATTATATGGAGACACTGAAATGTCTCATTAAAAATAGCAGAGAGGTATTTTCCAGAGTCCAGAAAGCCCAACCCTGGCATTTACATTATTATACGAAATTGTGATTTTCTAGTCATTTATCTAGGTACCACCACAAATATGGCTATCACCTGTAAGCGTGTCACTTCTTGGTTCAAATTTTTCAATATGTTTATGTACACACCTTGAAAAACATGAGTGAGTTATTGTCTGAAATATACTGAAACTTCTGAAGCGTGACATTATAGCAGAGACTAAGAGACTCAAATAAGTAATGACAAAAGAGAAAATGAGAGGGTAACTGAGACAGAGACCACACATGTCACACTAGTCACAAAGCAGCTGTCCTCATGGAGAGAGCTCAAACAGGTTACATATCTTTACATCAGAAGTTTGCTCTTTGTGCTACTGGCATATAAAGTGATTAAGACTATGGAGTCATGCTTATTCACAGTTTTTATGTGTAGTCTGCCAAAGTAAAATTAGACCGGTTTATTTTTCAGCTGTGTCCCCATTTAGTTACAGGGTTCTCCAAGGCTTTATATTGAGCCCTATTCTTTTCTCCTCATACAGTCTTTCTTTAGGGTTCATTTTTTAAAAGCACAATATTTTATTTCATTGTTTTGCGGTTGACCTCCAGATCAATCTTGCAAAGTGCCAGGTAGTGCAGGATACAAATGCAGAATACAAGGTAGAAGGAGTTTCCAAACAAACAGGTTTATTTAAACCTACAATAAGCAGGCAAAGCCAAAAACTCAGTGTTGAATACAAAAAAAACTAGAAACTAGCTCAAAACCACAGCTCTCAGGGCAGAAAACAGTAGGCAAGCAGAGCACAAGTCAAACACAAGACAATATATACACAGACACTCATTGAGGCTGGTGAGACACAGGTCCCAAAGATCAGGAGAGATTAGGCAACGAAAGTAAAATAGGTAAAGGCAAGCTAAAGTCAGACTTTCAAAATAAAAGAGGTACTACTTAAAATCAAAACCTGAAACTGTGACATATCTATCAATAAAAACAGATAGATATGTTAACATTCAGCCCCTACTTAACTGTCTTGGTGATGTGCAGTCATGGATGGAGTCAAATTTCCAAAGTTTCAACAAAAATAAGAATCATTGTATTTGGAAAGTCAAACCTTCTAGATGAGTATCACAGTGTTATTGCTTGGCTGGATTCTAGTTGCCACTCATTTACAAAAAAATAAAAACTTAGGAGAATATTTGAAGGTGTATTTAAATTTGATGTATAAGTTAGATCCTTATTGAAGACTAGTTTCTTTCATTTGAGACTCCTCAGTAAGGTGAAGGCCCTTCAAAGGATGTCAAGAGAGTTGCTCATGATTTTATTATATCCTGTTTAGATGATTGCAACTTCTTGCACAATGGTCTTGATTGGTCGTCACTTCGTCATCTACATGCTTTTTGAAATGCAGCAGCTCACCTTCTGACAGAAAAAAAGATGTCATTATATCACTCCCGTACAGGCTTGCTTGGCCTTCCTGTCCATTTCAGGATCCATTATATTTTTTTTAAGTGCCTCAGCACCATTTTCTTTGTGTGAAGTTCTGAAACCTCAAAATTCAGCTAGAACACTGAGGTCTACAGATCACTTACTCCTGGAGGTTCCCAAATCCAGACTGAAAAACAGAGGTGATGGCATTTTCAGTGGTGGCCTTCAGACTGTGGAACTGTTTGCCTTCTAATATTGAGCTTTTAACACCATTAATCAAAACCATACTGAAACCATACTTTTTTCTTTAGCACTGACTGAAAGTATTGATGTTTATTTATTTGTATTCTTTTCATTTAATTATTACCTACTATTATATTTGCTGTTTTAAAATACAATGTAAAAAAAAATTTGACTTGACTAACATCATTTCACAGTGTCAAACACTCACTCACTGAAATTGTAATACAATCATTTTTCTGTCAATTTGAAATTCTAGACATGGCAACTTAAGCCAGGGTTTTGTCAGACATTCAAAGGATAACCAGCATTCAAGAACTTGAACTTTATTTATTTGGCTTAATCTTTGGTTGCTGTTGGATTGGTTTTTACACTAATATACATGGAAGCTCAAACGTGCTTGACAGACTTAAACAACATTGACCAGTCACTTTATTACGTACAACTGGAATATCAAATACAGTGGTGAGTGTATTAAAAGTGTCTGTTTCATTTTATATGATGCTATACTGTTAGTGTTGTTGAGAAATTCACTTATATTAACAAAACCACTTATACATTTGATTTGTTGCCCCTTTAAGCTATCCCTTTGTGTTAACTTTTTTTGCTCTTGCTACATTGAATGTGAATCATCATCTCATAAAAATACCTCAAAGCCCTCTAACAGACTGAGATTATTAAGATTATTATTAAGGTATTATGATAATTATTAAGATAATTGAATCTAGCATATTCAATTTTCAGAAGGTTCAAAGATCTAAATAAGATTAACATAATCAAGATCAGTCAACAGGAACATGTTTTTTTTTGTTGTTGTTGTTGTTGTTTTTTTTAAAACAAAGTGAAGAGAACAAGGCACAGGTGTAGTTGTTTCAGTAAAAGGACACATTCCAAGCAAATTTTACGTCACGTTTTCTATACACTTGTTAGAAATTTGAGGAGTTGCAGAAATTCTGTGTGTGTGTGTGTTTTGAAATGAAAGCTGAGGTTTCCTGTCTGAGGAACTGGAGGGCTCCTGTCAGAGTGACTTATGGCTGCAGTTGCTACACTCGGCTATGGATTCAAAAACACCAAAAAACTGGAGGTGAAGAAGGCCAAGAGGCTCAAAGGAATTATCTTACTGCCACCACCCACACACTCCTTACAACGTGTTTGTGTCAGTAGAAGAGTAGCTCAACCCATAAACTGTCAATAATGTCAATAACATATCAACTTCTCCTTTAATTGTTTTTTCTTTGCACAAATCTGCCAAAAACCCTGTTTCTGTCACAGAAACTTCAACAAATTTTTAAAAATGATAGATGCCGAGAAGTGCTCATACTTGTGCAATTTTTATGAGCAGACAAGTTAGGTTTTTTTTTTAAGTTAATAGGTAAACAACTTGGCTTTTTATACTACATTGTTACACTGTATCTTCAACCTCATATTTAATTGTTCTCCAGCAGCTGTTTTGACTTACTGGCCATATAATATGGGTGATATAATATTTAGGCTCACTACATGTAAAGCCAAAAAAATCTTTGAAATGCATGCTGCCATCTTCTTCTTTTGACATACAGTATGAAATTATAGTTCCCATTAGTAGATGTGGTATCAACAGCGTTAGGCTCATTACTGAAAAGTCACTATAGAAGTTTTTTCTCACACTTTCATGTTTCAGATTATCAAACAAACTTTAATGTCAGACAAACATAATCTGAGTAAACACAAAATATGGAATTAAAATGATAATGTCATTTATTAAAGTAAAAGAAGAGGGACACAGCATTCAATTTTTGACATATACTCCTCCTCCCCACCGCAGAGTCTGAGTGGGAGTGGGTTCCTGAATTCCTTAGAGATTTTAGAATATTCACATTAGAGTGACAACTTCACTTCTTTTATAAACTTCTAACACCTAGAAATGATCCAATTCGATTCACCCTCCTGAATTTGAAAAACATTTATACAATATGTAAAATGTTTGTAAATGAAAAAAAAAATTGTTAAAGCTGTGGAAAGGAACTTTTGTTATTTTTAGCTCAAAAATTCACCTATAAATGTGGAGATTGTGTTGATTTTATAACAGTCTCCAAAAGTCATAAGTTACTTTGGGTGATTTTTAATGTTATTTAATGTTAGTAAGAAGGTAAAAGAAAAAAGTAGGGCTATGATATTTCAGACAGATAATACCAACAACTGATTATAATGAAGATTTAGAGCAAAAAACATTATCCATGAGTGTCTGAGTTTTGCCAACCAGAGATGGGCAGAGGATCTCTACTTTGTCAAAAGATCCATGAGGAAATCATTGAAAACAATATTCCTCCAGAACAAATTGTAGGAAATTATACTATATACCTTTCTTCAGTGGATAGTATTGTTGAACATTTCAAGAAATCTAGAGAAAAGTCAATGCATAAAGGGTAGGGCACAAGCTCAAAATGGATCCCAATGACTTCTGAACTCTCAGGTAGGACCGCACTGAAAATGAGTCAGCTATAAATAGATGAATATCACCATACTGACAAGGGATTACTTTTGGAAAACATTTGTCATGCTTTAAAATAAGGAGTCTTATCCACAAATAGTTTTTTTTAACTTTAATGCACAAAAAGGAAACCTTATGTTAAGCTTTCCATAGGATGCATCAAGATGCACTTTTGTTTTGTTTTTTTTTGTTTGTTTTTTTAAGAAATAGGCACTATGTGTCCCATGGCAAAAACAGAAAAAAAAGGCCATTATCAGAAATAAGTCCAAAAGCCTGTTTGGTCTTGTTATGACATTTGGGCCATATCAGTGTCCCTGGCACAGGTTAGTTACACTTCTGGGATGTCCATACATTTTTCATGTATTATGAGTATATATGAAAAATGCCTGTAAATGTTCTTCTTTTTAATATATAATTTTTCATATATTATTGCATTTGTTATGTACACATAACAAATGCATTTCTAAGAAATAAATAGGCATTGAATTTATCAACCTCCTGTCTTGACCCTTTGCAGTTTTGGGAAATGTGGAGAATTTGGAATGAAAAATATTATTATAAATTACCAAATGCAAATCATAAATATAAATATAAAAAATTGCTTTGCACTTTAACATGATTGCAGGAAGAATATAACTTTAAAAACAACTAAAATTATTTTTCACTTGGTGCCCTTAATGTCAGGACATCTGAAATGTATCAAATAACATTAAATACCCAAATGCTTAAAGCCCAATATATAAGTAATAAATCAAATTAGAAAACAGCAGGATGAAAACATTTGCATTTCAGAACTTCCCATATTACTTCTGAGTATCTTCAGTTGCAACTATTTTGTGTGTATGTGTGTGCATACGTGCACGTTTTTCCAGCTGCTTCAGACCATAACTTACCCTGCCAACATGTGCCCAAACACACACATACACCCAAACAGTTGTTCACGTTGTTTCACTGAAGACTTCTTCAAGAGGATTCAGCCTGTAAATGTTCTGCTCTTTAACCAAATAATGCTAGCACATGCACTAATACTACTATGATATACTGAGTGCATTAGTGTGTGTCAACAGGGATGTTTCTACTACGTGACTTTAGACTATACACTTTCTAAGAGTAATTGGGAATTTTTCTGCTCTGAACAGATTTCAAAGTGTTTTTTAAATGTATTCAAGTATAACAAGACTGATGAGTAGAAATGGCTCCTCAGTTTATGAATAGTACTGCTCTCATTCCATTGGACATGTCAAGCCATCCATTTTCTATAACAACATAATCCTGTAAGGGTCATGGAGCCTATACCAGCTGCCAATGGGCAATGATCGCCGAGCCATCAAGGGTACCAAACAAAGACGGGCAGCCTTGCATACACACTTCTAAGGTCAAACATCTTTGGCCTAAAAATGATGGGGACCAGGGTACATGAAGCTCTTAGGGTTTTTTGTTTGTTTGTTTGTTTGTTGTTTTTTAATGAACTGTATTTATGTTCAAAAGTGAAAATGTTCATGTGCTTTCTTTACACCAGACTGATAAAGTTCCCCATATGTCTGTTTCTCTTGAGTAAATATCTGTCACTGAGAAATTGTTCACACATACGGAAGACTGATTTCCACTCGACTCTTTTACTATAAGCTTCCCCAGTCAGTGATTTGCACTGAACAAAAATAAAACATAAAAAAATGTAACAATGACAAAAAATATGCAGAATTTTACTGAACAAAAAGCTAGAGAAAAAAAAGATTATTTGGTAATATCTGGTGTTTACTGACTATGCACAGATAGATAGATAGATAGATAGATAGATAGATAGATAGATAGATAGATAGATAGATAGATAGATAGATAGATA
>JAOWBL010031301.1:0-29536 GCA_028564865.1 Zenarchopterus dispar
ACACACACACACACACACACACACACACACACACACACACACACACACACACACACACACACACACACACACAGACGGTAAGGATCTGTGAGTGGGACTGGCAGTCAGTACTGTTGCACATATCAGAGTTGGGGCAGATGTCTATTACTGTGTGCATGGCAAAGTGAAACCTACTAATAATAATTAAGCTCTGAAATCATACTTGATCTCATAAAGTTAACAGACTACCGGACCGAAATGTGCAGTCTGCTATTTAAGTGGCAGCTGACAGTAATGAAACCTCTGTACACACAGCTGAGTATTAGGTTGTATATGTTGACAATGCATTTTGGATTATTGTATTTTACATGAATCAATTTCAGCTAAGCTATGGTTGTCGCATGACCTCAAACTGGCCCACACCGTCTCAAGAATACTTTGATAAACGACTTCCACCGCAGTGCTTGATAGCTAGTATGATGTGAATGTGCTGATATGCTATTTTTGGTTTTCAGTGTGGCAGTGGGCATTATAGGCTAGCATCTCCACTCTGCTCTTGTTCATCCAAATGAGACTCTTACTGAAACCTTGGCATTTTTTTCAGATGCAACATAAACATGGCAGCCGTGTCATGCATTTGTGCAGGGTTGCTCAGTTAACTCTCAACAACATTTCCACTGGTGCAACTGGTGCATTCTTTCTCTAATTGTACTTTAACTTTTCAGATAACTGATAATGGCGCCCCATGATTATTTCTTGTTATGCAAAACCTTATCATTAAAAGAAGGTGCATGCTTACTTTTTTTTTTCACATGACAAAGAAGTGCTGGAATAGACACTGAATAAATAACAACATCAGAGTTATTGATTTTACATATGCATATTTAGCTTATAGACTCTTTTACTGTTATATATAAGGAAGGGAGCTTAAGAGGCTTGTTTCCATTTTTGCTTGATAGTATTGAAGGTTATCAAGTCTCAATGTTTTCTCATCCATCTTTTTGAGCAACATTAAACTTTGTGCTAGTGTTATTTAAGAGCTGCTCATTCACAGCCCAGACACCAACTACAAAGTCTCATAAGGTCTCCATGAACATCTGTTTGAAAGCTGGTGTAGATTTTTGCCAGAAGCTCCCTGAAGACACATTTCTGTTGAGGACCACATTGCCTTTAGACATGTCACATGTACACAATAAAATGTGTAATAGTCTTGTCTAGGATTTACTATCCCCAATCAGAAAATCTCTATATTTTTGCAAGTCTGCAGTTATAACATTGTCCCCATTTACAGATGGCACTGAACAACACCAGGTAAAAATGTGAAGTCACCACTCACAAATATATCACAAAAACACAGTTTACAGCTGAATATTCTGGCTTTGAAAAAGATGACTGAAAATTATACATATCTATTTCTTTTAGCAGCTTTTTTTTTTTAATCAATTACAAGAAAACCTGCTGTAATTTGCATTCCTAAACCAAATACTTGATTTGTGGAAGTCAAGGTATGCAAATTAGTCTCTGAAAAGAGTTCTTGCAGATCTTCATAAACTGGATCAAGAAGAAACGTGGTCCAAGTGAGCTGCAGGTGAAACAACAAAAAGGATTATAAAACTCCTCCAAGAAATGATGTGCCAAAAATCTGGAGCAAACACAAACAAAAGAGGGAATGTGGAAGGGAAATGTGCAGTTGGAAACAAAAAAAACCACACCAAAGTGTTGGCATAGGAAATTCAATGTAATATGTCTTGAAAATAAAATAAAAATCAAGTTTAGTGTAGGTCCAATAAAACATCTAAACATGAGTGTCAGTTAAATACCAGAGGGAGATGGCAGTCATTTATTCTACACTAAATACACAAATGTAACGCTGACATTTTGGACACTTCATGTGCTATTCAACAAAGTAGGTATTGATGATGTTACAGTTAGTTTTTGTCATGGTAAATCATCTTTAAAGTCTGTTAAAACCTTCTTCAGGAACAAACTGGAATAAACTCAGGAGCCAACTTCCCAGAATTCAATCTGTTTCAAAAATTTAAGATGAAAATACAATTAAAAGAAAAGAGATTTATTGCCAGGTCCCATCCTGCAAAACCACTGCTATACAAGAGAGATGAACTTGACTGGTGAAGAATATTGTTTTATTTATTTTAAGAAAACTACCAAAAAAGCTGCAAAATGACTAATTGTGTATGTGGTTGTGTATGTGTATTTTCTTTTTGTCTGGAAAATATTAAGTACAAATATAAGTATAACAGCCTTTTTTTTTTTTTTTTTGGTGTGGTTTCTTAAGGTACACTTAACCAGATTTATGATTTTCTTTTTCCTTAACGTAGAATAGCTGAATAGAAATCCTCTAATAGTGGATCATTTGTGAAGTTTTCCAGTTTTATATAGCAAATTACTTTCATTTGTTTAATTTGCATATATATATATATATATATACATATATATATATATACATATATATATGTGTGTGTGTGTGTGTGTTGTTTTATTATCTGTTGTTTATGAAATATTTCATCACCGTCTGACAATATTACCCAGCTGGTTTGCTCCTAACATTTCCTATCTAACATCCAAAACATTTAACTACAAGGAAGATGAGACTATATTTTTTTAAGCTTCTTTAACAATGAAGTTCTGTTTCCAGTTACTACATTTTAGAAGATGTGACCACATTTTCTCTTTCTTCAATAATGCTGCTTTTTAAAGTTTTTTTCTGGTCTTATTTTCTTGATAATCTCAGCCCTCCTCCTCACCATGTTGTCATCAAAGAAGCCTGAAACTAAATATCGCTTAATCATGGTGATGTCACTGAGTGATATAAAAATCAGAAATGATATAACAAATGGAGTGCAGAAAACTGAATTTGCTGACAGTAAAATTTCAGAGAGAATTGTTCTCTTCATGATTGGTGATGCTTAATTATAGGAAAAAGTTTTTGTTCAAGACAGATTTGGACTTGAATCACTGAATTCAAACATTTTGAGTCTGGCTGGCACAAGATCAAGATTACTCTGCTCAGCATGGAACCGGGTCACAGTCGCCCCCAGCTCGTCTTGAAATCTTTGTTTCTTATCGCTCTTTCCTGCTTCCTTCACTCAGTACATAGTCAAAAATCAAAGACTATTTAGATGTCACAGCTTTGATTCCAGCTGCTCAGACGTTGAGAACTGGGTTTCATCGACATATAGAGCAATTACTGAGTGGAATTTGCTTTTCAAAGCTCTCACACCATATATGATGAGTTTTACCCAACACTACTAAAAAATGCAAGGCACTAATCAAGTGAAAGGCATTTTGAATTTCTGAACATGGTGAATGTTTGTTAATCAAGTCAACAATGAAATGAGTTTGCAGCTTCAGTCTCCGTAATGTTCAGATTTTATTGTATTTTTTAATGAAACGACTTTGCTCTGCTGTAACTCCATTGTTGAGTTCCACTCTGCAAATGGCTGTTTCAATTTGTTGTTTGTTGTGGGAGCTTTTTGTCACACAGCTGCCGCAGCAAACCAACGTAACCCAAGACCTCAGATTCAGTAGACAACGTGAAAATTTGTAACATGATCCAGAGTGTCAACAATGATCCACAAGTGTTTGGAAGCACACAAACATAACTGAATTGGAAACAGGACGGAATGTATGTCTTCATATAATTACTATTTATCGTAGCAGTACGGTGGCTTAGTGGTTAGCACTAAGGTTCCGGGCTGGACTCCTGGGCCGGCAGGAGTCCTTCTGTGTGGAGTTGCATGTTCTCCCTGTGCTTGGGTGGGTTTCGTCCAGGTTCTCCGGTTTCCTTCCTATTAGGTTGAATGAATGAGAACTAAATGGCTCGTAGGTGTGAGCGTGCATGGCTATTCATGTATGTATGTGGCCTGATGGACTGGAGACCTGTCCAGGGTGTCCCCCTGTTTATCACCTGTAATGAGCTGGGATTGGCTCCAGCAGTTAGGTTCAGCGGGATTAGAAAATGCATGGATGGATATTATTTGTTGAGGCATTCTTTGTATGTACGTATTGTAGTTATATCGACTGTATTTCTGTAATTTTGAAACACTCTCAAAGTAGTTGGAGAACTTAGTCATTCCCTGTTCAGCATCAGTGCTCACCAAAAAGCTGTCATGCTCCCCTAACCATTGCCATATGTCTAATAAACAATATCAACTTGCAAATAAGAACAATTTACTGTACCCAAATCATTTGTTCATACAGAAACCATAGTGGTTTAAGATTCTGTTGCAGTGGATATCCAAATGTCACCTTACATTCCTCTCCTACCTGCTCTCTGCAGTGAATCCATGGCTTCGGTCTTGGCCTCTTTGGAAATTATAACAATCACTGAGCCAGTAAAAATATCCTTGGAGTTTGGAGGTTGTTCTGAAGAAGACATCATACAGAAGCACAAAAGCGTTGATCCCTCACAAATAGACATGGATGCAGCGTCTCATGCCCCATCCGCAGGGGATTTAAGTTACCTGCGGGACTTTGTAATAAACAAAGAAGACGTCTGTAGTTTTAATCCCGTCCGAATGCGGGGATTTTGTCACTTCTCAAAATGTGACACGTAGTCACTGAAATCTCCCTCTTGAGTGTCTGACCAGATCCTCTAAAATCAATAATCAAATTGAGCGTTAAATCAAAGGTTATTTGTTTAATAAAAATTCAAGGATTACGGTAGCTATAGGTTCAGAATGTCAGTTTGGACTCATTTCTGAGTAATTGCCCAATTTGAGTACTACATTTTGTTCTCTTCATGTTTTCAGAGTTGGAATAATAATAAAGCATTTTTAAATTCTTCCTGAAGCCAAACTGGTTCCATACATTGGTTTTTTATTATAGCTGATGGCAGATGTGCTATTGTCTCCCGTCTTTTTCATCTGCAGACCAAGACTCCCACCTTTTTGTCCCCTGCCAATGAAATGTTCAATAAAGAATGGCAAAATCAATTTCTAACTTTCATGAAAGGATTCATAATTGCACGTTTGCATTTGATGCACTTAAAATGTATTTCAGCCCTCATAGCAACATGTTCATTTGATGATTTGCAGTGTTTTATTTATTATTACGGAGTGGATCGTAAGCTTAAGACTGAACATGTAATTGGTAAATATCATCTATCATCATGCATTAAGATCTTAAGTGGACAACTGAACATTTCAGGCATCAGTAAATTAAATTTAGCAAAATGAGAATTTTGACCTCAGAGTTGGCTTCTTTCCATTTATGTGTGAAAACAGAAGCATTCCAGTCCAGTGTGTGCCTCGCTTTAATCCCTCTGCTGCATCCACGCCAGCTAATTGTGCATTGACTTCGACAAGCGAGGGGTTTTCGCTGTTGCCTGAGCCCACATCCTTAGTGTGTGTGTGTGTGTGTGTGTGTGTGTGTGGGTGTCAAGTCACTGTAAATATTTGATTAATTCTTGAGAAGCAATTACAATCAATTAAAGTCCTATTATGATGGCAGTGAAGGACAACGGGAGTTAATCTGGCTATCTTCACAAAGATGAGCCCATGGTTTTCTCCCCAGGTCTCATATACAGAACTATTTCTTGGTTGGTTTACTTCAGATTTATTACACTTCAAGTTTATTAGAAGCAGAATAATCTGGTCCATATTCGCTGATTAAAAATAACATCCCTTTTAAATCTTTTAATCGCATGTTGTCTTGGTTGCATAACTTCCGAGGGGTGAAGCAGTGAGTGTCCGATTTGTCGCTGACTGGTTCCAGCCAGACTTTTCTTTGCTGGGTTTTGTGTTGCAGTGCTCTGCAGTTTAATACATGAGGACCAAGTCTCACTTTTGACTCTGTTTGTGCTTTCTTTCCCTCCCTGTCCCTTTTGTCTCCTTTTCTCTTTGTTTTTCTTTGCCCTTAGCAACAACCAAACTACTGGAGCTTCAAGGTCAGTGCCAGTTTTGTGTTTGTTTCTCAGTGTAAGTCTGTGTCTCCGTGTGGATTCGCCTCTAATAGGATAACTCCAGTGTGTCTTTGCATGCTCATTTGCCTTTTCTCCATAGCGGTTAGTCACATTCTGGCACATATATTAGTGTTAAATGGCAAATGTTTCTTGTTTATGTAGCAGCATTTTAACCTTTGCTAGGTTCTTTGATGTCAGCGTGTTTCCCTGTCATATTCTTCACATAAACCCTCTTGTTCAGTGTGTAGCTGAGTGTCATGTGGCAGCGCTGGGGATCAAATCACTGCCCTTCCGGTTGGAATTATGACCTGCTCTACCTGCTGAACTTTGGCTGTCCTTGTCAAACTCTGTCAGTTGTCTTGAGTTGCATGCTGCAAGAATCCTGTCTCACCGTGTCTCCAAGCATCTTGATTTGAAACGGAGACTGATTGATTGGAGGCAGGCAGGAAAGAAGCTCTTCATCACTCTCACAGATGCTCTGGTGGACTTCAGCCGTGAGCGAAGCCTTCCTACCTCTGTAAAGCAGCGTATAAGTCAGTGCCACCATCTCTTGATGATGATTGATGGTAGTCATTGTATGGTTATTGCAACTATTGAACATTTTGCTAGTGCTGGTCGGGTTTAGGCTGAAGGATTTCGGTTGTTGCTATACAAGTAGCACTGTGCTGACAAGTGCACATAACTTCCTGTTTTCAGTGTTTCAAAGAGGTCTGGAGGTGCTTTTGTTGATAGTTGTTCCCTTGGTTATGAAAGGAAAAAAATCAAAACCCGATCAAACTTTTGTGAGTGGGAGAATATAGAATGATGATATTATTTTTCTGTGACTGGACCAGACAAAATCCCAGTCAAAGCAAAGTCCCCGTTCAAGGAGTGTGTCCTGTGAAGGACATGGTCTCCAATGATTTATCGTTTTAAGACCATGAACCAGGTGTTGCTCTCTGTTTTTGTTTCCAATGATGGTCCTGTCACCCAGCAAGATTAACAATGTTCTCATCCACGTCATGAGATGGAGAGGGAAACTATAATTTAAAGAAAAAGAAACCTCTTACTACAGGTGTTGGTGATTATTTTAGGTGGAAAGAAGAGTCTCATACAGCTATCGTTTGTGCCAGATGCACTGTGCATCTTGATATATGCTAAAGATGGCTTCTAACCACACAACTTTCATCACAGACATGTTTTTGCAGTTAAAATCCTCTCTGCCTTCTCTCTTGGGGTCAGGTCAGAACTGTACCCGGTCAGACCCAGTACTCTTACCCTCATCTTTCTCAGACATGCCTTCATAATGTGTGCAGATGTAGTTTTATGTTTTCTTGCTGAAACAAAAGACAAGCTGGTGAAGGTCAACAAATCAAAACCACATCAATATAAACACAACAGGATAGTGTGAGCTTGTATGAAGATCCTGAAAGACAACAACAAATTCAGAAAGTGAAGGACTGAAGGTGAACTGATTGTGAGTAGATAACAGACTGCAGACTGCACACACTTTCTTGTCTTTTCCGACGTCCTCGATGTTTGCCGACGTATGATGTCTCTGCTTGCTGAATGTGTTTGTGGAGAGGTGAAAAAGTGGAGGTTGTAATTCATTAAAGTAAAGCAGTTTAAGCAAATCTAACAGAAATCCCACCGACAGGTGTTCCAAATAAAAATCCTGTTTTGAACAGATGGCTTTGGTCCAGAAACAGCCGAGTCTATCTGCTGTGGAGCATGCACTTAAAATAATCCAAGTACTTTATTCAGGTAAAGTTGCACTCATCCTTTAAGTATGACCTTTTTCAGTCAGTAAAGAAATGACTCACAGGTTTTCATCTTCAGGAGGCGAACTCAGAGATGTCCCAAGTGTAGAGATGGATTCAGCTGTGAAAGTGATGGGACGCTGAGGAAAGAGACGATTCATGTGCTCTTATTTCCGTTGCTAATGTAATGTAATCTGAGTTCATTTACAAAGTGGATTCAGTAAAAGATATATGGGAGATGTGATGAGTTGACATGAAGCCAAACCCAAACCTAAACACCAAAAGTCGAAGATTGTTGAACTTCTCAGATGTTTCTGAGGGAGTGCCCTTACTTGTATCTTGGACATGTAGAGTGAGAAATGTGAACTACTCGTATTTGCTCAAATTCATCTGCAAATGGGCCATTGCGGATCATCGGGCTGCGCCGGTTTCACACCACCCTTCTTCTTAATGTGCTGAAGCGGCTCTTACCGGGGTTTGAACTTTCAAACCAGAGAAGTGTTTTAGCACAAAAATAAACCAAATTTAGATTAAACGAGCAAATTCAGCTTACAGCCAGCATGTTTACACCAGATTAATTAAACCAGAGATTGTTTGTCCCTTGAAATGCGCTATTTGTGTATGAGGAAAAAAGGGACACTTAAATCTGAGTGTACGTCAGTTAATGCCCAAACCTGCTGAAATCGGGCTCAGGTCTGTTTAAGTAATTACTCCTTTTGTCTTGTTTGTTTATTTTTTGTTTTGTTTTTGGATGTATAATGAGTATGAGATATCCTATGATTAGGTTTTATGGTTAACTGTCGCTATGAGGCAAGATTTCAATTAATGTCACTTGTTTCTTCTGAAATTTTAAGATTTACTGCATAACTCTGTTTTACACAACAATAAAACTTATTAGAAAATAAAAACATAATATCTGAACTCTTTTTCATGGCTAAATATGATAAACAAATGAACAAATAAAGATTGATTTATTTATAAATGTATTTAGCTGGTTTGGTGAGAGGAAAACCTGATGAAACAGTAAATGTTCCCTCTCAGTTTGCAGACTAAAGCAAGACTGTAAATAACAAAAAGCTGGTTCATAATTTGCTCCACCTGAAGCTTTAATAAATAATACTCGATGGGTGACTCGTCTGACCTTACAGATCGGCATAACCTGATGAAAACTGAAGAGCAAGTGCTAACGTTAGCTTTTCCTGCAGCTTTCAGCATCTTAACCATAAAATGTCTTGATAATCTTTAAGGCTCCCTGCACACCATCTGCTGACACGGAGAATACAAACTCTGCGGAAGGATTTTCTGTCTTGGAACAATACAAAAGCTGCTGTTCTTGGATTTAATGGGATGTAAAATGTTTGCTGAATGTGACATTAAAATGTCAAAAGAGATAGCTAAGAGGATAAATCCGAAACCAAGAATGAACGTATCACCATAGCAACGTCAGTGTCATAGCCTCATGTATTTAAAGTCCTGTCAAACACATATATACATAGATAGGTCCATAAAATAGTTAAAAGTGAACAGAACTAAAGACACAAAAGGGGTTTTAGCCCAAATATTTTCTTTCTGCAGCTGACATTTTGCGAAGTGCATACTTGTGTGACCTAAAAACCTGAATATGCATCTGCACATGTTGGCTTGTCTTCATGTAAGAGTCTTTAAGACATTCACTGACATCAAACTGTCATCTGAGTTCACACAGCAAGAATTACTACTATAATACTTTATACTGGCTGATGAATCAAGATATTATGATCTTAAAAACTCAAGTTTGATGGTCTAGTGTTACATATAAGATTGTTATTGCACCACATCACTCCTCTCAGTCACTGTATGTTCTAGTGTTTAACTTCCCAAGTACAATGGTAATTCTGAAAAAAGTTGGCAGCTTTGTAAAATGTAAATAAAAACAAAATTCAGCGATTCACAAATCTCACAAGTCCATATTTTATTCACAGTGAAAACAGAAGAAATATCAAACATTGAAAGTAAGACATTTGACCATTTCATGAAAATATTTCTTAATTTTGAAGTTGATACCAACAAATTAAAAAAAACAAAAACTGGTCCACAGACTACAGAAGGCTGAACAGTACTGTGGTATTGAGGAGAAGCCCCAGCTGCATATATCTTCCCCCCTCTTTCTTCACATTTCCTGTCAAGCCACTTTCAATAAAGGCCACTAGTCATAACTTCAGGGGGAACAAATACCAGGAGGAACATTTTTCAGAGGTTCTTTGGAAACAGGTCAGTGACATGACTGAGTATGAAAACAACATCTGGAGAGATGGAATACCCCAGAAGTAAAGATGGGCAGACGTTTACTCATCTCTGAATAGACTGGATCTATGAAATGTGAAAAATATTCAAAATGTTGCTCCTCAACATAAAAGTTCAAAGCCGCTGACTATCTCAAGATCTACATAATATCCTCTAAAGATTTAGTGAATATGAAGGAATGTCAATACATGTGGGACGGGCCCAAAAACAGTATAATATACTTGTCCCTGCATTCAAAAAAAGGCAGGAATAAAAGTCGCTGCATAGACCCAGGAACACTTCTGGAAATTACTGTCTAAAAACAAAGTTCACTGCAGCGTCCAAAAATGCAGGTTTGCTCTCTCAAACACAGAAGAAGTCCAACTTGAACACAGTCCAGATGTGCCCTAGTCTTTTTTGGACCAAAGCTCTCAGTTTAATTGAAATTTCAAATTTGTTTTGGAAACCATAGTCTCTGCATCCAGGAGGGATCACATGGCTAGGAGAAGAGTTGTGGTGCTGAACTGGCCTGTTTGCAGCCCAGAACTTTGACCAACTGAGAACATTTAATGCATCATGAAACAAAAAATACAACAAAGAACAGATAATCCAGACAGCTTGTGAGCTTTGTGGTTAGCACTGTTTTCTCACAGGAATAAGGGTTCGACTCCTGGACCAGGCAGTGGTCTTTCTGTGTGGACTATGCATGTCTCCTCGTGCTTGTGTGAGTTTCTCCAGTAAATCCAGCTTATTCCCACAGTCCACACACATGTATGTTAGGTTGGCTGATGGTTCTCTTTTGCCCGGCAGTGTGAGTGTGTATCGGTGTTTGTGGCCCTGCGATGGACTGGCGACCTGTCCAGGTGTACCCCTGCCTTTCACCTGCAAAGAGCTGGGATAAGCTCCAGAACAGTGAACCTGTATGGGATTAAACTGGTACAGAAACTGGATGGATCCAATCACATCCAAGAATGTGCTGCCTCCGATGTGCTGTTGCTATGAAATTAAAAAAAAAAAAAAAAGAAGTTTTTTTCTTCAGATGATTTGTAGCCACCAGAACCTAAACATTAAACTGCAAAAGGTAAGGAGTTAATGAGATTTCCAAGTCATTGTGTTTTGCTTTATTGCCATTTTAAGTGGCACACCAACAGTTTCTGAATTATTATTTTACTGGGAAATTACTGGAACTGTGAAGTCCCGCTAGATGAAATAAGATAATTTACTACACAGTTGTCATCACATCGCATCACATGACTACTGCTAACTGCAACAGACAATAATCACTGTCACATTTAATCCCTACATCAATCTACACTTTACCCTCCAGGGCCTGTTTTCTCAGCTGAACTTTAAATTGTACAATTAAGTAGCCAGCTGGATTTAAGGCAGACATATTTAGCCGATTTTATTCCAAAGCTGACATACTCCCTCATGAACTTTGTACTGCATCCCTGTGATATTTCTTTGGTCAAAATATCACATAGATAGAGCACAAAAGCTCCCATTTTAACCGTGTCTTTACACCTTTTTTCTTAGTGACTGGTTTTAGGTGGAGCCACCCAGCATCTGGCTCCACCCAGTAAGCCAGACATGCAAGCACTGATATCATTTTTAATTATATATACTTACATGCATTAGATTCTGGACAAAAACAGCCTCTGCCATTTTATCCTTTTTGTTGCGTTCACCGAAAGCAGTCCACTCCATTTCCTTTGTCCGTTTAGCCAGTGACAAACACTCATGCTGGCTCTTTTCCAGTCTACCCCGATTTGTTGCTGCTCTGCAGCTCACTCAGGATTGGATATCACCCTCCTTCCTCTCAGGGAGTTGGGGAGTCTCGCCTCCTCCTCTGATGCAATGGAATCGCCTGCAGCAGTGCTGTGCTTGTGTGTGTGTGTGTGTGTGTGTGTGTGAGAGAGAGAGAGAGAGAGGGTGTGTATGTGATTAATGGTCCCCAGTTATTCCCCTTTGATGTTTCTCTGGGTTTCTAGCTTACAAAGTGCACACAAACAGTTGTGGTCTTCGTACAACACAAACATACAGATAAGCAAACATTTATTCTGTAACAGATTCAAGTTCACACATGAGTGCATCCGTCTCTGCACATACGCCTTCGTGGACCTGCAGAGGGATGGAAACTGTGAGTGTGGATGGATTATGCAAATGCTATACACACATTTCAAGAATCCCTCTCACGTGTTCTCCTACATCCTACAGCAAACGAAGGGGATTGTCAGCTTGTCCACGGGGGTGAGCAGATTCAGACTGCAGCCTGCAACTGCTGCTGACAGCATCAAAGACACAAGGGAGCAGAGTGCTGCATAATTCTCTCCTTTTCATCGCTCCCAGCCTCACTTAGGCAAATATTAGTGCTCCATTTTTAAGCCCTTGTCTTTCTGTCTGGAGTGGCCTAACTAATCACAGCCCATTGTCTTTGGTTTTTGCCTCACTGTTTAATTTGGAAGAGTATGCAATACTGGGCTTAGACCAAGAGGGAAAAAAAGCTCTTCAAGAACTTTGCAGTATTCTGCTTTTTCATCAGTAATCAGAATAATAATGCAGCTCATTGCTGGCGGGATTATTTTTTATCAGCCAGTTTAAGTAAAGTGTCACAGCAAAGGAAATCTGTGACCATTTGGTTGGCTTAAATCCAGTGTTCCTTAAGAATTTATTTGTTAAGATTGTGTTATTTTATTTCTTGTTAATTTATGAGGTGTTGAAACGAATCAATGCTTTGACATCATTGTGGCGCTGTTTTCTTTTTGTCTCATCATCACAGTAATGTGATGCTTGACAGGTTTAAATTCAGTGCTGTGTATATATTTTTTTTAATATTATAGAGGTTTGATGACAGCTGGTCTGCAAGAAGGGATCTGATACAGTTACATAAAAAGAGCCAGTGAAAGAGCAGGTAGTCTTCAAATACAAGATAAGATTGTAAACGGTGCAGTTCTTATATGATCATCATAGATTTTAGTCTGATAAGAATTAGAGCAACTTCAGATGAATATAGTTCTTATCTATCTGCCCACAATGAACGGCAAAACAGTGAAGCAACATATGTTTTGCACAATAAATGTATTATTATAATCGCAGTCATGTAGCAAAGGATTTCTGTGCTGGGGGTAACCAGCATTGCCTTGTTCTTGTCCTGCAACAGAAAAGATAATTGTCCTCTGGTTGGGTTCAGAAGAGTATCTGCACATGTTTGTGGGAGCTGTGTCTGAGGAAAGAGCTTATTTGGTTAGTGTTTCCCAGGAAACGGTTTAGTGACATTTAAGAGGAGCTGTTGCTGGGCGACCTGCTGTCAGCTCTGGTGCTGCTCTTGTGACATCAAAAAGATCTCACTTGAATCATGGTGGGGTTTTCTGTTTTTCAGCTAGTTCACATTCACCTCTACTGTTGGCATTTTCAGCTTTTGCCCTTCTTACAACATTTGGGGAAACCCATCATACTTTACTGAACCATCATGAGCAGCTCAGCACATGCTCCTTCACCATTATTTTGTCAAAAGAAGGGACAAAATATTGTTAGCTTTAAAAGTCCTTGTCCTGGTCCAAAACTGATAAAAAAAAGTGTTTTTCTTAATTTTGATGAATACTGTCAGATATTTCATTTTTACACTAACAACAGTCGAGCTGAACTTATATTTTGACAGGTAATGTCAGCTTCAGTAAAAAGTGATTTTAAAACTCTTTAACTTCATAAACTTTACTCGAACGTAAAACCGGCTCAGCGGCAGTAAGTAAGGTCAAACTGAACAGACTTACCTCCCACTGATGAGAGACTCTTGAGACACATTAAGTCTCTGTCTGTCACTACACCAGAGTAAAATGTGTCATATCCTTTACCTTTGAAGCTACAGCGCCATTGAGCCGTTCATATCAAAGTTACCGTTGTTTTACGGAACCACTTCAGTGTTTGGATTATATTAGTATGCCTTAACCTGAAGAAGACCTGAAGAAAATGTTGTTTTACGGCACACTCTTACCTGTTTCTGTGGCTCATTCTACTGGATTGATGTTGTCTTTAAGATGTTTTTCACCAGGATGGAGGATTGAATGCTGAACCTGAGACTATTTTTAACTATCCACAATTGCAATTGCTTTTAAATTTTTTTATTATTAAATATTTATTGCCTTATTTTAAACCTTGGGCTCTTTTTGAAACTCTGGATTCAATTAAAACTTATTGCAACATTTAAGAACATCTTGCCACAGACTGACAAAGAAAACCTGATCTATGTGGCTGTTACTTCAGGATGGCGCTATTGTAATTCTTTATTATTATGTTGTCCTAAAAATTCTCTAAAAAACCTCCAGCTCACCCAAAATACTGCAGCCAGGGTTCTGGAGAGATCTAGCAGGAGAGATCATTTCCCCAGTTTAAGCTACTCTTCACATGTGCTCTATAAAACAGAATAGAATTTAAAATTCTTCTCCTCACATATAAAGCTCTCAATGACCAGCTCCATCATACCTTAAGAGCTCATGGCTTCATATTTTCCAAGCAGGGCTCTTGTCTCTCAGACGGCAGGTTCACTTGTGGTTCCTAGAGTTTCTAAAGGTAGAATGGGAGGGAGAACCTTCAGTTATCAGGCCTACTGTCTGGTGAAATTAAAATCATTTCAGGTTCATGAAGGGGAGGAGAGAGAACGTAACTCAGTGTTTGTTGAAGTAAACCTGCCCTTGACAGGCTTACTTCAGAGTCAGTCATCACGGTAACAGACTCTGGAGTATGAGATGGTTTCTGAAAGCACCTTAACTGAACTCTTTTGCTCGGGGTTAAGTTCCTTCACTTTGTAAAATGAAAAACGCTGAGTTTCCCTGAGTTCAGGTTCAACGTACTCAGAATTTGAACGTAACTCCCTTTCTGAAACAGATCCCCAGTTTCTACCACAATGCTGTTATTTTAACAATACTGAGAAACTGGGCGTCCCTGACTGTTTCCCGCTTGTTTTCCATCGTGTGCAACATTGTGACAATTAAACTGAATCTCCACCCTTTTCTCAGATACTAGCTAATTGCTGAACTAGATTACTTACACCCTCTCAGTCTCCAACAGGTCGAGACGGATGGCCGCTTCCTTGATTCTAGTTCTGCTGAACATTTTTTTTCTCCTTGTTAATTAGCTTTTTTTTTTTTTTCCTTCTCCATTGATGTGTAGTGCTCACTCGGGATGGGGTTTGCGCTGAGTTGGGGATTCCGTGGAATCTGTTGGACTCCTTCACCGGCCTCTATTTAAAGAACTGACATATGAATTTAGAATCTGGGATACATCTGGAAGAAACTGGATTATAACTGAACTGAATTGGAGCGCACTGCACTTGTCTGCTGTCTGTGTAAAAATGCCTTGAGATGACTTTTCTTGTGAAGTGGCACAATACAAATACCATGAAGTGAAGGGCTTTACATTGATTCATACTGATCCCACAGCTTGTTAAAACCGTTGTTCTTTTCTCAGCTCAGTTCTTCTTTAATACTCATTGATGAAGAGGATCAGCAGTAAAAATACGGGTTCTTTTGACAAGAGGAACCCGAAGAAAAAACAAGCTTTGATTCTTTAAGAAGTCTGGAAACTTCATAAGATACTTTGGTCTTAATGGACAATGTGACCTGAGTAATTCCCATACACAGAGACACCCCCAGACTACCCCCACCATATTCGTCCCAGTGAGCTGGCTCATCTCTAACAGACAGCCGATGCAGTGGCCTTTGCGCTGTTTGGCTGTTGATATGATGCCTCAGTGGAAAATCACTTTTCCCCAATCTCACTTGGAGAATAGCACAAGTGTTTGCTACCACTAAAAGGCTTAGTGGGCCGGCTGCTGCAGCCTTCACAGAGCGGCACTGTGCTGTGGCACGTGGCCAGAATCGCTTATTGGCACTTGACTGCCATCTGCCAAGACTGCAAGGTTTGCTTTAAAAACGTGGAACACTGTGGGAAGCAATACCAGAATGAAAACTTCCCACTGAATTTGATGCAAAAGAAAATGACCCTTCACCTCAGGCTTTTCAACTGAGGAGGTGAATCATAAATAAACAGTTTACACTTGAGTTACATGCTGACCACACAGTTAACAAGGGGTTTGTTGTCATTATTATTTTTTTTTATATACTAAAAACTACCGGATTGCATCACTTCACTGCACGTAGGGTATAAGGTTTGTGGTACTCCGGTCTCAATTATTTCTTTCAACTGGGAATTTCTGAGTGAGAAAATGAAAGAGGTTTCCCTTTCTCACTTGAAAACAAGTACCCTTGAGCAAAGCAATTAACTCCCAGCTGCTCCCGAGGAGCTGCTCTGCAGGAACTCTGGAAATGCTGTGGATATATCATGTGAATGTGTCATGTTTGCTGCTCGTCTCTGTCACCTGCTTCTCCTCCTCGGGCTTCTGTAAAGATATTTGTCGACTCGGGTCATTCAGCAAACTCTGTGTTGTGAAATTCTGTTTCGTGTCTTATGACAGAATTTTACAACACAAAATGATTCAAAGCACTTAGCAATCCAGATGCTGAAAGTTACCAATCTCACGGGAAAGGAATGCCACAGTATGCAGCCGTGATGCCCATGAAATCTAGTCAGAGGGAGTGGCAGCACAGCTGTGCACAGCTGTTTCATCAATCAAGAGCCTGTTCTAACTGGTGAGAGATCTGGACCTGAGTGACCCGTCGGTGCTTGAAGACAGAGATGCAGCAATGAGCAGACCGTCCTGAAAATCCTTACAAAGAGCAGGAAATTCTTTTAAACAACCTGAAACAAGATGCTGAAAGGAACGGTAAGGATCACTGATACATAATTAAAGATATTTACTGTAGATTAAAAGCAGCTATTACTGTTCGTCGATGAGCTCAATGAAAGGAAAGGTTACCGTTGTTACTAACTGTTGGGTACTGTGTTGAACATACTGAATTATATATTATTTGATCTTTTGCTTCGTTTTCAAGTTGGGAGCCTTTTGATCACTTCTCCTGATCCATGTTCACATATACAGTATATCTGTAACTGCTTACTCGGTGAAAACAGAGATGTAATGATGCGCTCCTCTTGTTCACATTGTGCAGCTCAGTCGTGCATCCATGATTGGACATGTGGGTTTCTCATGGAGCAAGAAAAAGCTCCAGCTTTTCTTCCTCTGAACAATGCTCCAGTTTGGTTAAAAAGGCTCGTCCAGACTGGGGATGCAATCATCCATGCGTGTTGCACTTTACCTCATTAAAGGATTTATGGACTTATTTAATGGAATCAGGTTTGGTTTGACTGGTTTTGGCTTTGTTTTGGAGTTAGACTGCTGGTCTTGCACATCATCAAGTAGCTTTCTTGAGCTGAACAATTTACCCATGTTTAGCAACAAACAGTGCTGAGTCGTCTGTAGAACCCTCCGATGAGCTGTAAATGGGTTTAGTAGAAAAGGTAGAAATATTTGAAAAGAAAAACAAAACATCTGTGTTATTAAGCGCACTTGATCAACTCTCCTAATATTTTATTTTTTCAAATATTTTCATCTTTTCTACTAAATCCATTTCGAGCTCACTGGAGGATGCTTGAGGGAACTCAGCAGTTTTTGTGGCTTAAAGTTGCATGGCATGAAGTTAGAACTGAGGCTTGGTAGAGACCTGGAGTTGTCTGATGAGGCTTTTTCATTTAAGTATAAAACTAAGAGTCGGAAGTCAGCTGGCTGTAACATGAATATCTGGATCTCAGATTTTTACTTGCTTTTAAATTGTTTGGATGACCATAGCATTAAAACAGAAAACAGAAAACATCATCATTATGTATTTAAGCTGAAGGAGTACCTCTGTACAAATACCAACTGAATCTTCCATCCAGTTTAGATTAATTCACAAATCGTATCCTGTTTTAAACGGGTTGTATCACATAACTGCTGATGTCACCATATACTTCTGCAACTGGTCAGAGAAAAAAAAACATATCTATAATTCCAAGTGATTTTTATTCATTTAGTTATTTTGTTCTCAGTATGGACATGGCTGCTATAAATGTCCTACAGTAAAATAAAACGGCAAGATGCAGCATGTTTGGGAGCTCAGCTTAAGTATAAACATATTATCAACTGAAGAAAAACAGATGTTTTAAATTGTCTTTTGCTTCTTTAATCCATGTAAATAACTCCTAACGGTTAGGGTTGGGGTCTGAACACATTTTCTATGCACTTAACTGATTAATTGTCATGGTCTTTATAATGTAAAAAAGTGGATCCAAGATTTTTATTTGCCTTGAACATTTACCTTTCTTTCTTATTGACGATTCCAGTGAAGTTGGGATGTTGGGTAAAGCACAAACAAAATCAGAAATCAATGATTGCTATTAAAGACTATAAATTAAAGACTCAAAGATGATACAAGTCCTTTCTTCTTTGCGCTTTGATCCCAACACAGACTCAGATCAGTTTGTCAGCATAACAGTGCTCCACAACCTCATTTGTCTTCCTCCATCATCACGTCTCCTTTCCACATCTCGCAAGTGTTCAGTTGGCTGGCGATACACGAGTGGGGGAAGGGCAAGTAAGGGGAAAGGAGAGATGGCGGAAGCTGCTCATCCACAGAATGTTATGCAAGTGATGAAAATGTGTTTGGAAAATGTCTGGTACAACCACTGTACTTTTCTGCTGCACTCTCACTCACAAATCTTTGCTTTATTACCATGTTTTCAAATGGTTGGTGTTCAACATCGACCATATGCTTCCATCTAGGTATTATTTTTTTAACGTGGTTTACAAATTTGTCTATTCTTGGGTCGCGATTCCCGTCTTGTCATGTGGACGATGGCCCACCCCAACAGAAGCAGCCTAAAGACATGTCGTGGTACGATACCAAGGCTCACAGTTTCTCAAGTTAGTCCAAAAGCTGCCAAAGGTTGTTTAGTTTGATGTCAGTTCTGGAGCTGTTACTGAGTGGAAAAATAAAAATAAATGGCTCTAAGCTTAAGAAATAAACCACGGAAGGGTCAAAGTGTTGGACCACTGATGAAAAATGTATATTTAAACTCCAGGTGGAGAAATCCACACAGATCAACAGTGAGTGACTGCTGTGTAATCCTGTTTGCTGCAGCATCTGTGGGACTGCTGATAATCACAACGCAGCAAAGTCGCTCTGAAAAACTCCGACATGAACTTCACCACCGTACACCTAACAGAGCATTACAACCACTGACAGGTAGCGCTAGTAAACACTTCTCATCCTGTTGTCATGCAGCGTTCTGCTAAAACCTCAGTCATGGTTCTCACATGAACGTCCTTCTGCAGTTACCACCGACCCAAAAATATCTGCTGATTTATCACACCCCCAACGTAATATAACCAGTAACTAATAAGCAAAAATAGCAGATATTTTCAGGACTATCTTTGAATTATTACTGCGTTATTGGAAATGAAAGGTTACCAGTGTATTCTGAAGACTGTTTCACTGACAGGGAAAAAGACTACTTTAACAATGATTAGGTCTGCTGATGGTAATTTCACAAATGTCAAATTACACATACATATTTACAAACGTTCATGGAAAAGCATGGAATATGTTCAGAATGCCTGCAGGCAGGACAGCCCTGTACCATATCCTGTTTATGCTCACGCTCTTGCATGAATTAACAAAATAACAACTAAAACACCTCATTACTTCACACCTTCATTGCCAGAATGAATCATAAGTGTTGTGAGACACAATGGCAACATTACAAAGTGGTAAAGGTTTTTCTGTTGTTGTTTTTTCTAACTGCAGGTTTGAAAATGAATGTACATTAACAAATGGAATGAAACTGATCGGAAAAACAAACAAAACATACGGCATATGAGGGGCTGAAATTGTTGCCTGAGGTTCTACGAAGATAGTTATTTATGTTTGATTTCTTCCTTGTGAGTTATAGAATTATTCCATCCATCCATCCATCCATCCATTTTCTATACCCACTGAAGCCATCTACTGGGTCACTGGGGTCTGCTGGAGCCAGTCCCAGCCCGTTTCAGGCGAGAGGCAGGGGGACACCCTGGACAGGTCCCCAGCCCATCACAGGGCCACATACACAGACAAACAAGCACACACACTCACACCTACGGGCAATTTGGTATTCTGAATCAACCTCACATACATGTTTTTGGACTGTGGGAGGAAACCGGAGAACCCAGAGAAAACCCACACAAGCACGAGGAGAACATGCAAACTCCACACAGAAAGACTCCTGTTGGGGGCCGGGAGTCCTACCAGGAACCTTCTTGCTGTGAGGAAACAGTGCTAACCACTAAGCCACCGTGCTGCCCACAGAATTATTATTTTGGTCAAATAAGAACTGAAAAACCTCTGTTAAAAAAATTCAAACAAATCTTAATGACACTCCTCTCTGAAGTGGGAGGATCAGTGATCATCTGAAACGAGTCATTTTTAGTCTCATTTGCCGTTGTAAGTTCTGGAAGTGTTTGTCTTTGTTCTGACACCATCACACAGATCGATGTCATTTACACAGCCACTTCTCTGCCTTATAACGGAGGTGGCGGGTGTCTGGGCTTCAGCAGTTTTAATGGCGTTACTTACTCCACCCGTCAAAGTCTGAATGCACACAAAGGCACATCTAATGAGACCGCACCTCAGCATTCTTAGTTTAACAATCCCTAGACTTCAGTTACTTTTACTTGTTTTAATCAAAGCAAGATGTAGCCAATAGTTTTTTGTTTTTGTTTTAAACAAACAAATAAAAAACAGCTTCACTCTTCAATCGATTTTGCTGTGTTGTACAATAAATGGGGACGGCCTCGACTCCATGAAAAACCACCGAAATCACTGTGCACAGACAACTGCAGTGATGCTTGCACGGCTCCCAGCTTTTTTATTATCATTACAGCCAAATGTACGTGTGAAGAAGAAAATATGTCCTCCGAGAGAGAGAGAGGGAGGGAGGTCCACCGAGGTCTTGTGGGAAGGGTTATTTGCTTTTTGTGTTGAAAATGAAACACCAGTGTCACACCTGCAGACATGCTTGACTGCTCTCTTTCTCTGGCTTTCCTTTCTTTCTTTCTTTCTTTTTTTTAACTCAAGTTTAAAAACCTCGGCAGGAAATCAGAGAGAAAATGTACATTTCTTAAAGAAAAAGAACTTAAGGTGGAGAGCTGTAAGAATTCCCCCCTCTGATGTGCTCATTGCCTTTCTCTCCTTAGTTAATTCCTCTGGTGCACATACAGTCTGGCATGTTTCATTTCTAACCTTTATCTGTTCTTCTCCTTCACAGTTCACTAGACACAAACTTCATGATTCCCAGTTGCTGTGTTCTTCTCTCTTCAGTGGCTTGATTCTTGCATGCTTGAGAGCAGAAGGTGTATGTCTGGCTGACAAGCCCGCCCTGAGACCATAAATCTCCAAACATACAGTATGTGAGGCAGTTCACATAATGTGGCAGGCTGTTCTCAGTGTTCAAGGATGTGTAGGTGTGTGTGAGTGCACATGACTTTGCCATTAAAAAACGAAATCCCTGTTAAAATAGCAAGAGCAAAATCCAGAGAGGAATTTAAATGCAACCGACAGCATGTGTGGGTTTGCAGGCTGTTTTAATTTCGATGTCTTTAGACTTGCTTGTTAGTGTTCCCTACATGTTTACATGCACATGCACAGCTGAGTGCCATGTTTGCGTGCTCAGAGCTTGCTGTAACTACAAGAAATCAAATGGCACCCACGAAGAGTATGTGAGGATGAAGTAAAGAGCACAGATGTGTAAGACAATCGGCTCTGGCTTCACATGGCACTCTGGGACCTCATTACTGTATTCTTTGGGCTGGAAAATGTCTGTCAGTAAGGATTCATTAAAAGCCAACCTGCTGCAGCAGCGCCTGGTGGTGCTGGGAGGAGAGGTCCTTCCCAATGTGAGCTCCCCCCAATTCAAGCTTGGCAGGTGGGAATCAGTGGGTCTCTGGATCGCTGGTGGAGGCTGCTGAGGTGTAGCTTGGGTTCGGCCTGGCTGTTAACTTTACTCTGCTCATGATTGCTGAGTCAGCAACCAAACTATTCAGCTAGCTTATTGTTGTCCCCTGAATCCAGATCAGTTTGAAGCTGCAGAGTCCTTTACAACAGATGATTTGATCTATTCGCCAAAACAGGTTGCTTTGCTGTAACTACTGCTTTCTGCAGACTTATTTTTCTCCACTCTTCTTTATATCATTTAACAGAAGAATTGTTCAAACAGCTTTTCTGGGTTTTCTACCTTTTTTTTTGTTAAAGAGCATGACTCTGAAAGAGTTAAAGTGCACTGCTGAGTCGACTCAGTCCATTTCCACGGACTGGCAGTTCTGCTCTAATTTTATCTGGAGGGTTTAGCTTCTTTTTTGACGTGAAAATATATAGCCTGCTTTTTCCAAGTTCAACTGTTTGTTTGTCTTTGAGTTTGTTCCAAAACATTTTTTTCTTTCTTTTTTTTGGCAGTTGTTTTTATGTACTTTTTTTGTCCCACTAACTACCTCAAGGCACCAGCTTGTTGGTGTCTTATTTACAGCTGTATCACACTTCTCTGTGTACTTAGCTTTTTCCTCTTGCATTTGTTTCAGACTAGAACACCACGTGCAACACGACTCAGCCCAACACAGCCTGCACTCGCGGATCAGGCCAGCAGGGTTTCCTTCGCATCAGCTGAAAACCTGGAGACCATGTCCGAACCAGATATTCCCCTCGGTTTCAACCGAATGAACCGGCTCCGTCAGAGTCTACCACTGGCCCGCTCGTCCAGCCAAGCCAAGCTGCGGGCGCCAGGTCAGACCAATGTCTTTCACAGTGTCAGATCAATGTCTTTCAGAAAAACCATCATCATCGTGTGCCTGTTTTGGATTGGCCACCAGAGAAATCTCTAAGGGGTCTTTCAGTGATATCAGCAGGAGAAACCAACTTCAACCTCTTGTCTTCCGTGCAGCTGTTGAGAAGGTTCAGAGTGTAGCTGAGAGAGGTTTTAGTTTTGGTTTAAGAACATGTTTGAACTTTAAAAAGAAAAAGAATGTATCAGTAAAATATAGAAAAATCTTCTTGTGGAGCCTGGAGGTGTATGCTGCTGCCTGAAGGAGGGTGGTGATGTCATCCACCTAGCTCTGTCCTGCAGGGCATCTTAGACAGGCACACAGGAAGAACTCCTCATTGCTACTTTGATCCCCATAAACCTCACATGCAAACACTGGATGACACTTTTTAAACTGATCCAGTCTTTAACACTGATTTGAAAGCATTAACCATGTTGCAGGTGCCGACATTGTTAGTTTGGACCCTGTACTTGGTTCTCACATAGTCATGAGCCACAGATAAGAAATTGATACAAAACAAAACACACGCCAAGTACATTGTGATCATTTCCTCCATCATCTATGACCTTAGCATTGGTTGATTTCCACTGCAGACGATCAACATGGGTAGATTACAAATCCTGTCAAGATTGTCTTTGAGGAGCAAAGATGGAGGATCACTGCCCCCCCCCCTTGAGTGTGTTTTTTCCACACAGGCATGAAACATATGAATCAAGTAAAGTTTTGTATTTCAGTATGATTTATGTTGTGGAAGCATCAAGTCAGGACCAGGAATGTTCAGACTCAGAGTTGAACTGTAGAAAGTCTCACCAAACTATGTAGTCAAAGATTTTTTTTTCTGCTGTCTTTAGCTTCCAGCTCAGGTGGCGAAGCTTTCTGACAGCAGGCTGAATGAACGCTGGGACATCTCTCTGTTCTCATGACAGACTCATTTCATCCTCTGTCTGAAGTTTTCAGCCCTCCTCACACCTCCTTCGTGCTTTCCAAGAAACGTTACAATTTACACGGCACTCAGTGTACCCCCATTACACCTAACACTGATCAGAGGCGGTGCTACAGAGGCGCAAGGGCCACCAAACAAAGTGTTACGCTGGTTCACCTGTATGCCACTCATCCTGCACGCGTTGATGTCCTTATTTTCTCACACACAAACCAGGATCAAAAGTCCAAAAATTGTCACTGAGTAAACTTTGGACAACGAGCAAGCTTGTAGGCAAACCCCTTAAGGGACGTTTGTCTTTATCGTCGTGGTTATCTTTAAATGTGTGTTGTTTCTGTGGCGTTGAGGCAGAGGTTGTCTCGCCTTCATGATGTGGCTCTTGGTTTTGTGTTACGTTTTTCTACTTTACACATTAGAAGTAGGAGTCATAATTTGGCAGCATTAAGTGACTGTAATAAAGCCTGTCATCGTTGTCGTGAGCGTTAACTAGGTTTACATCATGTGACAGTCGACTTTAAAAATATGTGAGTGCGATGGCCACTTGAGAACAAAAAGCTTATGATGAGGGGCAAATTTACCAAAAATGTAACTAAAAAACTGACTCAGAAAACTTGCAAATAAAAAAATAAAAAAATGTTTTGGTCACAACATCACTGAAATGTCAGGTTTATGTCATGGATTAGGGTTAGGGTGGTTTAGGATGTTTTATGATGTTGTACCGTAAAATGCGTGGTGGGATTCCCACCCAGAAACGCATCTATGCAGTGTCAGAAGGCCACCTTTGTCTAGCGAGTTTGACTACTTTAAACTGGACATTAGAAAACTTTTCAAGACAGCACCGTCCAGTGTCTCTGGGGTTCCAAACTAACGAACTGTCTCCAGGACCAGCCCAGATCCAGTCTCACACTGGTCAAAAAGGCCTGGCAAAGCACTGGTCTCAAGCCAGATGAACAAAGAGAGTAGTGTCAGGAAAGGATATTAAATCTATCCCAAAGGAAGGTTCAGAACACCTTGATTCACTGCCCGGACACCTTCCAATGGAAAAGACAGCCGGGATGGAAAATAAAACGTTGTCCATGTGCTTCCATCTTAGCTTCATGGGAACATACACCTGGATGCTTCAGAGCAGCAAATCTCCCAAACTGCTCCATTCAGACGGGTGCTCACACTTGCTGACGATAGTTAATCAAATGTCCTTCGTTAGCACCCGGCTACTTTGATTTCATTAATAACTCTTATGGTTTTGTCTTTGTTTTTCTCATGCCATCATGCTGTAGTAACTGTAATAGTAAGCTCAGATTATTACATCTGTAACTTTGTAAGAATATATTTATTCATTATTTAGTTATTTCAAGTTGTAATTATATCATGAGGACATGCAAGAGGGAAAAAAATAGTGATGAATTTGTGTATTTAGTAATAGATAACTAATGCAAGGCTTTCATTATCATCTACCTGGATTCAGTTGGCACCTTTCGTTCCCACTTCACTCAACCATTTAAATGATGGGTGTAGTCATCATTTACACCTTCCTGTGACACCACAGCCCCACCTTTCCAGGAAAGACTTAGCACCTAGCTTGGCTTAAAACACCAGAAGCTGTACCATTTTTAGAATACATCACAGTTCATGTGAGTGAGAAATGTTTAAAAAAAAGGAAAGAGTAAAAGCAGCCCAAAAGTGCTCCCTGTGAGGCAGAAAATTTGCACCTGATTTCTGCAGATCAACTAAAAACCTTAAACGATTTGTATGTTAATACAAGTGCAGATTCACTGCATGAACCTGAATGTGATGAATTTGCAGAAAAAGCTGAAACAGCAAAACGGTGAACACGTTAGTTACACTTAAGAAGAATATTTCACCACACTGCTGAAGCTACAGCTTTCAGAGCAGCTCCCTGTCCTTTAACATCCTTCCAGTCAGATTGTTTTGCCTTTTTTTTTTTAAACCTGCACGACTCATATTTTTGTGACTTTGTTGTCAGATAACACGACAGCAGCAGTGGCAACATTTGACACTGTTTCCCAAGATTCACTGATGCCTCTTGTTCAACCTTTTCCGTCCTTCATCTGTACTCTCGGCGGTTCATTTTGAGAGGAGTTGAAGTTTGTGAAAGTTTGCTGGCAGTATTGTCCCCCGGCGATGCAGTAAAGAGTTGACTGATCGCATCCACTGAATGTGGGCTGTCTTTTATCAGCCAGGAACACTGGATGCATCCCGTTTGTCGATAATGTGACTTTGATTGACACATCAGGGCTAACCACTCACACGCACGCACACACACACACATATACACACATACTGGATGGAGTATAAACTAAATGTTTAATTGGCATGCAACACTGCACCAGAGGCTTTAACTGTGACAGTGCAGCCATGTCCTCACACAGAGAATCACTTACCAAAGTTGATTGAAGACATTAGGTGTTAATCTTGTAAACGTGGTTCAGTCAAGCTAAAGGCTGACTGGAGGAGTGGGCTGTTTGTGTAGGAACATAAACAGAACCTCCTAATGATCTCATCAAACTTGGTGTCATCTTTGATTAATGGCCAGGGCGCAAAGTAAGATAATAATAAGGCGATAAGAGTGTGTTGTATTTGCAAGAGACAGAAACAGCAGGGGCTCATTGTAATTCTTGATAGCACATGTGTCAAAGCCAGGTTGGAAACAGGCATGACAACCACGTTGCTTAAACAGTATTTCAAATGGTGCAAGTCAAATGCAGTTCATGTCTGGGTTGTAAAGTAGCCTTTTTATGCTCATTTTTATCCATCTTATTTTAGTCTCAGGTACTTCTAGAACACCTTTGTACCCGGCATACGTGCAAAAGCCTGTAATTATTTCACAGCAACAAAGACCAAGAATCACAAAAAGAAGCTCTTCCAGAAAATGAGCAGATTAGACTCAGTGATTAGTCTAGGTCCTCAAGGCATGTCAATGAGCACAGCACGGCTCATGACTGCTCATAACTCATGCTGCTGGACACCAACGTTTTTAACATATCAACATATTTTCAACCTTTCCTTTATATGAGCATAACTCCATAAATCCTTCATGTCCGAACCAGGATTCAGTTCAGAATATGGAAGTGGACAGCTCAATAAGCCACAGCATATTAAAGATTACAGTTGGATATCTTGCTTTGCGAAATAGTAGGCCCAATACTTGCTAATGTATAAAATTATAGCTTGTGGCATGTTTCATTCATTTGCTATTTATATTTAATTCAGGCTGTGTATTACTAAAAGCTGTGAAAGTGTTAGTAATTCTGAACTTTTCAGAGGAACCAGCAAACTTCACTCCTGCCCACATCCATGTGTAGAGCTTGTGTCAGTATCAAGTTGACGTCATCGGCTTGATCTGCTTTCGGACTATGTAGTGAATAACAGTTGGCAATACTAATAAAAATAAATAATGAAGCATTTCAACATGTCATACTGTTTACTTGAGACCCCAGGTGTTAGTGAAATCTATCACAGTACAAACTGATGTGAACAATGGGAGTAATGGCTGATCTGTCATTTTTATGTGGTTCAGCACAGGCTGCCAGAGAGAGTGCAGTTTTAGTGATCGGACAGATCTGTTCGCCAAGAGCAATGAAGACACATCCTTATGTTGGACACATTTAACATTTATTCAGGCCAACAAATATTAAGCAATCCCCACTTATATGCAGATGCTCTCAGTGATCTGGCTTTTAGGAACAGGGAGCTTTCAGCAGTAAACCAGCGATACGTCAGGCATATCCGACCAAGCGCCAAGCGTCCAATTTCAGGGTCCAGTCCCATGCTGAAGTAAGATTTGTTGCAGTTCCTCAACTGGCCTCTGGAGGCTGCATACAGTTCCCGGATGGTCTGCAAGGAAAGCAGAGGTGAAGCATGTGCCATCTCTGCCATCGACTTTATGCACATCCACATTAAGGATTCGTCCAGTGATGCATATTTTTCTAGATGTGAGTCTGATCTGTCAGGCTGCTGATGGGCTGCTTAAGTATTTTTAAAGGAGTTGAGGAAATGTTTCCTTGGTGGTTTTTAAATTCAGTTTTAAAATATCCTAATTTTAGTACAATACTATTTTTTTGCCAACCATTTATCAAAACAAATTTTAACCTTTAAAATGAGCATTTTAAAGGGACAAGGCAGTTTAATTACCAGAAAAAAAAATAGTATATGCACACATCCCCACTATTCGATTTGCATCGTTTTCAAATGTTCTTCCCAGTGTTATGAATGAATGGCCATGCATATCACAGAGAAAAACCAATAACATTTTATGTATTTATTGATTTATTTTTTTGCACAAAAAGGTCTGACAAATCACCTTCAGGCTGACGTTAATTTCCTGCAGTGTTCTGTTGATTTGTTTGTTGCTTTTGCTTTGTATTCTTGGTTCTCGTGGTCAGCGGGAGAAGGATGGGAGGAGCCCTCTCCAGTTGAAGGCATTAAAATAAAAATGTCAAATCACTTTTTTAAAATGACCTTCATCTGCAGATGGATTTATTGGCACCACAGAGGAGCACCAACTAATGTGCTATGCGTTTTATTCCAATCAAACATTTCTTAAAATGCGTGTTATGCAGTGCATAGCAATCTTTTATTCATAATTGTAAATATTCTACATCTTCAAAGTGATAGGTATATTATTCTAATGAAATCATTAACAAACATCATGGTTGTAAGTCCACAATTGAGTCAAAATCAAGCGAGAGTGAATTGTTTTGTAAGATGTGTCTTGTTGAAGGATATTTCTAAGCAGATCAACTTTGAGGCAGTGTTCAAGCAGCAGGAGACGTTTCAAATTTGTGAAAATCCAGCAGAGTCATGCCATCATACCAACATTCCTACAAAATGCTTCAACATTTGCTGATGGTTATAATTCTTTTTTTTGGACCTACAGTTAATGATCATGAGTGAAGTGAAGCATCTTGTAGTTTCACCCATTATCTAAATATAATATTTTATTTATGTGGAGTTCTAAATGGAGATATTGAATTAAATAAGCTGCATACATTAAAACTAAAGTCATATCAATGTAAACTAACATTTAATTGTGTCCTATACATTCTGATGATTGCTGAATCCTTATGTTCTGACATAAAAAAAATTATCTCTCCACTTCACCTTTCATTTCCTCACTTCATCATGCCCTTCCACTGTGGATCTCCCTCATTGGACCTCCCCCTCCATAAATGCAGGGATCTTGTTCCTCCAGCTCGGGGAGGAGACCCGAAGGGTGCACTTGACCCATGAGCTGACCAGTCTGGATACCCTGAGGGCCCTCATCGTGCACATGTTCCCCCAGAGACTCACCATGGCCATGCTCAGGTAGACATGATCACAGAGAAATGACTTCTCCTGCACAGAAGCTGTTAACTTGTCAAGATGTTTATTGATCTGTTAAGATTTTATTTGAGTTTCTGCAGTGCAACATTTTCACTTTGAGAGCAAATGTATTAAAGCAATCTTAAAGTGGGAATGCAGCGAATGAGTACTGTTTGTATTCCTTACAGACAGATATAGAATGAATTTACATATCTATAAAACAACACGCTGACGATCAATAACATGTTAAATCTCATTTATAGTTTTTATTCGACAAACTTCATGCATATGTTGACTTTTTCAAAAACATTTTTTGAGATGGTTTTAGAAACAGTGTGTATCTGATCCTTTTTGCATCTCTGTGAATATATCTCAGGATATTAACGTTGTTGTTGTTGTTGTTGTTTGTTTTCTCCTTAATGACTTAAGTTTGTTCTCCTCTCAGGAAGTAAAAATATTTCATGATCCACCAACAAACATTACATGAAAGAGGAGAATTTAAGGCACAAAATACAGTTAGTTAGTTAGTTAGTTAGTTAGTTAGTTAGTTAGTTAGTTAGTTAGTTAGTTAGTTAGTTAGTTAGTTAGTT
>JAOWBL010031338.1:0-18393 GCA_028564865.1 Zenarchopterus dispar
CCAGGACTGCTGATTGCCATCAGGTGTGAGGGCCACGCTCAGGTAGGAGGAGTCACCGGAAACACAGAAGGGGAGGGGAGACAAACAGCAGCAGGAGCAGAATACTTGCAGCACATGACACACATGGTCATTTCCTGCTATTTTTGTCTCATCTATGATATATTAGCTTCACATGACAAAGAAATGACAAAGAAAAATATGACTATACAGATTCTGTGAAAACAAAGTGCTATTAAGTGTTTTAAGTTTCCTTGAAAGGTGGAGGTGTCTGATAAACATGCACTATTCCTTATCCCTTTTTTTAAAGAAAGTGTTTGTTTGCTGTTGAACTTGAAATGAGGAAAACTCTGAGTTTTTCAGGGAGCAAATTAAGAGGGTTAGCTCAAATCCTTATCAGAAACTGAGTTCACTTATCCTGGGATTCTGTTGCCATGGTAACTAACTTACTCTGTGAAATTAACCGTTTTTAAAACTCTGTTTTCTCGCCTTCATAAAGGTGAATCAGGTTTAATTTAATTATACATCCATTCATGATGCATATTTGGAGACGTCTGAACAGTGAAATGTCCTTTCATTGATGAAGAGGCTGCATCAGCATCCCAGAGGAGCTGATGGCTACAACAAGACCTGTCAAACAAGAATTTGACAGAATTTTGGGTAGCCTATGTGATTTCAAAACTGATATAATTAAGGCTTTGCAATAACATTTTTATAATAGCATGTCTCCACGTCTGTGAGTAAAGAAGTTTTATTTTAGAATTTCCAGAGAGACTGAATGTATTGATGCCATACTCTCATCAAAGCTCCTTGAATGGTTTTTCATTAGTCGGAGCAAAATATTAATAAAGTGATTGAACCATGAGCCTTTTATGTTCCAGTTTCTTCTATGAAAAATGTTTTTATACTTCAACTTTTAACTGCATTGAAGATTTTTTTTTTCCCATCAGAGGGATAGTGCCTGCATGAAAGTGAATGTTCGGTATATGGCTGTTTTCAACCACATGTCACTCATGGGATGTTGTAACGTTCATTAAATGTTTAAATTACACTTTCACTCACTGTGCAGTTCCTCCACACCAACTCTCTCTCCCTTGCTGCTGCAGTCATGTTACTATTCCACAGAAAAATGTGCTCAAATTTACACAACGCACACACGCACACACTCCCAGTTATTAGCAGTTACCAGTTAAAGCGAGCTATTTTTTCTGGGTTTAAAATATCCCAGTTCCAGTCTTCAGTGTGGTAAATATATTTCTTCCTGGGGTAAAACCACATGCAGCTCTTTACTGAGGCACACAAAGTTAAAGTAAATAGAAGCATAGCTGTATCCCACTTTTTTATGTTAAATGACCAAAACATGTTGAAGTGGAAACAAGTAAAAATGAAAGGAGTTGGTCTGGATGTATATAGCTCCCTCCTTTTTCCTTCCTTTTTTATAGCCTTTTCTAAGTTCAAAATAGTGCTTTAAAATGTGTTTCTTGTTTACCAACAGAAACATGTACTAATATGTGTTTTGTATTCTACAAAAAACACTGTTTCTGTAATCATACATGAATGATCGTACCAGGGGCACTGACGGGGTCCAGTGTGTTGCTAAAGGGCACGTAGACACGTGGCAGGGCTGGGAATAAAACCGCCAGAGGAACCGTCAGAGGACGATCTACTTTACCCTCTGAGTCACATCCACCCTCAAGTGACAAATGAAAAACTAATAGCTCCATGTTTTGCTATGTGGGTTTGATTTATCCTCAAACTGTGGTTGGTTGACTTTAGCAATTGAATTTCCAGCCATTCTGAAAAAAGAAGAGCTCACTGTGCTTCAGGGAGTGGACTGAGAGTGTGTTTTGGTTTTAGCTCAGAAACTTCAAACACATCACTGTGTACTGAAAGCTAATTCATTAAGCTACAAGCCACAACAAGATAAATCTTGGTGCATATTTTAATGTGTTAGAATGTAAATTAATTACCTTTGATCTTAATTACTGCAGAACGGGTCAATCCATATTAATCCTTTCATTTGTCCTCCAACAAAGCAGCCTAACAATGGCATCTTGTGATTTAAAACTGACACTTGTGTGAATTTACTTACTGACAGATTTTATTCTCAGCAGCTGCTTGTTTTTTACACTACCATATCAGAGCAGAAGCATGTCAGTTCATATCTTGTTTTAGATTACTAGATGTCATAGATTATAATGAAATTACATTTTAAACAGTTACAGTTGGACGATTTCTCTGTCTGTATTTATTTAGTAAAATACTCTAAATATACGCAGTATGAGCAGGGCTGCACATATCGGTGGCTGTGGGCCGGTGTCCTGCGTAATTTAGATGTTTTCCTGCTCTAACTCGCCTGATTCTAAATAAGGATCATCATCAGCATGTCATCAAGGTCTGCACAAGTCTGTTAATGACACAGCCATATCTATCGGGGTTGTGCTGGAGCAGAAAAAAACATCTAAAACATGCAGCACACTGGCGCTTGAACACTGACTATGTGTAGACTGGAGTATGAGTATTGCCACAGAGTTGAACCAGTAGGGGATCACCTTTCTATAGCATCAGCAAGTTTATTTCCAATACAACTCCTTTCACTCAAAAGCGGATATTCCTTCAGTTGTAATTTTTTTTTTTTTTTTTTTTGCCATAACTTCCTCTATCCATCTAGTCCCACTTCTACCTTGAGTTCACCCTCACAACCTCTTATTGGTCACTCTGACGTGAGCTGAATGTCCATGGGGGAAAGTAAACAGTCCAGTGAAGAGCAGCACTTTCTCTGCCCTGACAGGTCAAGTTTACCTCTGGGCCTGCAGTGTGCTCTGCACTCACAGCCTGCCAGCAGTTTCTGCTATTACAAAATTCAAAATGTCCAGATAAGGTTCCACTGAGAGCTGAGGTGGTGTTTTTTTTTCCTCTTTCTATTTCTTTTGATTTTTTTTTCTTTTGTTTTCCACAGGAAAAAAGTGTGTGTGTGTTTTTGTGTATAAATGTGTATGTGTGTTTGTGTGTGCATGTGTGTGTTCCTCTGCTTTTGCATGTTTTATATGCTCCATAAATCAGTGTTTAGCTTAGAAATCAACACTTTTGGCAAAAGAAGAACAGAATTTTCTTTTCTGTCTGTTTTTCTTTGACTAAATTCTATTTGAAAGATAATCTAACTTTCATGTCTGTTAAAAGACATTTTAACATGATATAGGCTACCATTAAAATCCACCAGTACATTTTCACTCAATATCTACTGGCAAGCTGACTGCAGCTAAACTCTCAGCACCTCGTGTTTGCAGTGAGTCATGGAAGTGCAGACAACTATTGCAGAAGTATTTCGATGCTGTACAACATTTTTGGTGCACCTTTTTGGTTAGCAATGCCAGTGAAGAATATGACCAAAATAACAAGAACATATCGAAGATTTTTTACCCTGGAGTTTAACAGTGTTATGGTCTTGAACCTGTGGCTAATCCTAAACCTTCTCTCTCTGCAGCAGGAGTGCCGGGGGCCGGGGCGATTTCCAGGAGCACTGGGCTCTGGCCCACTTCCAGCTCGTAGCCACTAATTAGCCACCTTCTTAAGTCACTCCACATTGATCTCCTGGGTGGGATTATTTCTCTTCTGGTTTCTTACCACACCACTGTTCCCAGTGATCTCCCGCTTCTCAGGACCCAGCAGAGTCGATCCCTGCACCCAGAGGTGGCCCCAGATCCACGCCTTCGTGTCATGAGGTGGCCCTGGATGCACCCCAGTTGTCTCAAGGTGGTCCCGGGCGCACCACAGCATTTCTCCACTCCAGAGGCGGTCCCTGAAGCACTTCACCCTGTCTCGAGGTGGTTTTGAAAGACTTTGGACTCACCTCATCCTGTCTTCGCTCTGGAGGTGATCCTGGGCACAGCCGTTCCTATCCCCACTCCCCTTCCTCTGCCATGGCTGGCAGCGAAGTGCCTCTCCAAGACTTTGATGGGACTCTGGTTTCTGTTCAGGTTTCAGTTGTTTGGTGTGAACTATGTCTTTGGTCTTGTTTCTGCTTATGTTAATGTCTAAGTTTTGTTTTTTGTTTTTTTTGTCTTTGGTGATTTTTTGTTTTTAACACCTGGGAGCTGTTCCTTGAGTAAGGTAAGGGGCTTCTGTTGTGGTTCTGGTTTTTGGTGAGCTCCGGTTTTATTTTAAAGGCCTGTGTTAGGTTTCCTGTGTGATGCTGGCGTTGTTTGTAGTCCTCTTCCCCTTCTCCTTGCAGGACAGGTGCCGAGAGGTGGGACGATCCTCGGGGGTGCTGGACTCCCTTCACACCTGCATCTCGTTTCTGCTTTTAAATCGGCCAGTAATTTAAGCCCCCCTCATCTGTTTTCCTGGGCGGAGGGATTATCTATATTCTTGCTCGCTATATGGCGATCTCCTGCCCCACGCCACGCGAGTTTCACGTTTCATGAGTCTTAGTACCTCCCGTATATGTTTTACGAGTTATCTGCATGTCTCCAGCATAGTTTTAAGTTACGTGCCCCCATCATCTGTTTTGGGTTGCTTCTTTTTCTCGGAGGGATTTTGTTTACTTTGTTTTTTTTTTTTGCGATCTTGGACATAAACTATGTTTGGAACAAACTGCGACTGGGTTCTGGATTCCTTGTGCCCAGCCATAACAAACAGCTTTAAGAACACAGTATGACAGTCATTAAATATTAGAGAAACTCCCAAAATATGAATTTAATAAAATTATGGCTCAACACTAAAGTTTTGATGCAAAAAGAGGAAATAAATGTAAATGTACTTGATACTTATGAGCTTTCAAGGCACCAAGGAGCTGAAGAGAGGATGCGAATTGGGAAAATAAGAGGCAACAGAGAGGAATTCAGGGGAGACATTTTCAATCTGTAGAATTTAGTGGTGTGAAGATGCGTGGGTTGACCAATAACCCTGCAGGGTCTGCAGGCTGATCATCAGGTCAGGCATGTTTACTCGGCTTAATAGAAAATATGGCTAATATCAGTAAGCTCAAAGTCAAAGTGACAAAGCAGTGTGATAAATTACCTAGTTTACAGAAAAATTAAGAACAAAAGTATACCTTCCAGTGTTACGTATATGCACTCTGTCTACTTTTTTAAGAAATAGCTACAGGGTCAGACACACACTGGACTTTCAATTAATCAACATTACAGACTTATAAAGTAATCTAAAACCAACATCTAGTTCACATTTCTTTTCAACCTGGCAGTTTGTAAGGCCTAGCCTTTATAAACCAGATGAAATACGGTGTCACCTGCAGAGTCACTGCACACTCAACAAATGCCAGGAGGAGGGAATCACCACTGGCATATATCTCCAGGCTGGCTGCAGTGCCCCTGGCCTTTCCAGCAGCAAAAGCATCATTGAAGCTGCTCGTTCACATGAGCTGATTTAGATATTTTTAATGTAGACTAGATGACTGTAGCAGGCTGCCATCTCAGCCGATATTGATATTATTAGTGGTAGTAGTAGTAGTAGTAGTAGCATTATTAGTTTTGTACAAATTCAGTTCAATTCAAAAATACTTCATGAAACCCTAAAGCAAAATTAAAGAGAATGCAAGCAATCTTATATAAAAAATACAAAGGTCTATGGATTTCTGGTCTGGTTCAATGAAAGAGAAGGATCTACAGTTGCTTGGAGGACAAGCATTCATCATGTGTTGTGTAAAAATAAAGACTTAGACATAGTATAGATGTGGAAAATCTCTCTCTCTCTCTCTCTCTGGAGATCTCTAGGTCAGCGTGACACATCTGGTGTTTGGTCATCCCAGAGGAGCACATGTAACCCCGCTGCACCCTGACCTCCACTGGCCATCCAGGGCCAACTGAATCACATTCAAGTCACTGAAGCCTGTCTGCAGAGCAAGATCTGGGTCTGTACCCAGCTAGCAGAGCTCAGTCAAAGAGCCTTCTGTTTTTTGTATTTTTATTTATTTTTTTGACGGTTGGATAAACTAGAAACGTCTGACCCCAAATGTCCTCAAATGTTTGTACTGAATTTAGCCCTTTGACTTGTCTTGAATTGCTACAAAGAAGAGCAGTCATGCAATTAACAAGTGAAAATGGAATTATTCAAGAACAGATGTGAGTGTGTGGTTTATTTACTGAGAGCCAAAACTTCCCTCTGAGTGCTTCTTTTTATGGTGATTTTGTTCTCATGTGCTGAATTTTTAAAGAGCAGGAAGGTTTTTACTGGAAACAAGAGCATGAACCCCCGCTGCTCTCTGCAGAGAGCTGAGCAACCTGTTATCGTGGAAGGCTGACAGCACACCAGCACGATGCACCCAAACATGGGCTTTTGCACTTGTGTCGGCTTCACATCTTTAGGCAACAGGAAGCTTTTTCTTCAGTCATGTCTCAGCTTCAAGAATCACTCACCACCGCTTTTAAAAACATCTCCCAGTGCAGCCACTGGTGGAAGAGGCAGACGAGGCGTGGTATCAAGGGAATAAGCCAACTAACGGGCTGAAGCCTTGAAGCATATCCACACCTTGTCAACGCAGCAGCCCCCGTTGAGTTAAGTGTTTGTGACATTCTAAATTATCCTGACAGTGTTTATTTTCAGTCGGGGGACTAAATATGTAAAGGTTTGATTGATTAGGTCTGCCATAAAAGTGGAAGTAAATTCAAAGGTAGGAAATCTAACCTCTGAGGGGGTGAAATATTTTTTTTTTCTGAAAACCTAGAGCTTAGACAGATCAAAGAATTTGAGGGAGTGTGGATAAATAAATCTGTGTCCATGTATGTTGCCCATCCATATCGGTGTCAAGCTGGAGCTTTCCTCTCAAAAATCTCCTATATATTTTGTAATTATTATGTATTATATTTGTTTTTTCTAGAATGCTCCTTTCCTCCATTTGTGCATGTATGTACAAAGTCTATCTATTGTGAGAAACATGACAAAATGATGTTATTTAAATAGGAATGATGCAGTTGTATAATTTAAGAAAATTTATTGTAGATTCCTAAAGCGTGGCAAAGCCCACCAGAAATGAATATCTAATTGGTCATATTTTGCTCAAAGGCTGTTCACATTACACTGTGTCCCCTTTCCCACTGATTATATGTTTCCTTCTGACCCCCTGTTTTCTTCACGCCTGTTTTTTTCTTTTGCTTTGCAGATTCCCAAGCAGCAAATACATTAGTGAGTATTTAAAAGAGACCCAGCTTCCCTCTCATTTGCAGAACCAGAAGTGGAAAGTTCAAACAAACTTTAAATCAAAAAAGTAATCTGTTCCCTGCTGAGAGCAGGAAGGACAGAGACAGAATGTGCGCAAAGAAAGAAGAAAGCAACCAAAAGCTAAGTCCTATCTGCAGCCTAATTATACTCATTAAGAACACTGACGTTCACAAATTAAGTGTTAAATAACCAAGAAAAGGTAATTAAATCTTCTAACCTTGGAGAGGACAGATACTGTAAGACCTGTTTTGTCACTATATTCATTAGATCAAGGTAGATCAACCCCCAAGATTTTCATTTATTTGTCATGAGAGGAAGGGCATGTGGATAACACATCAAATTGTTTATTTAATATTCACTATATACACAAAACTATAAAATGACTGCAAAAAAAAAAAGAAAAAAGGAAAAGAAGAAGTGTTTTGCTTGCAAATACACTTTTCTTAAAAGCTATCCTTTGACCTTTTAGTGTTGCATCCGTAACAATGACTGGATGTGATTCGTGTTGGTACTCACCCTCCGCAAGGGAAGCACAGCAGCACCACCTCTGCTCCGGTGGGTGTGACTTCTGCTCGCTAATGAGTGTTTCTGACTTCTAGACCAAAGATTAAAAAAGAAAAGCAAAACAAACTAAAAGAAAGTCTCCCTAAAAAAGGCCCACAGTTCATTAATGTTTGATGTGCTAGTGTAATTAAACAGTAGGAGAACGTTGCATTATGTGTTGATGGATGTAATGGGATTGTATTTGATTCTGACTTTACATAAAATTGAACAAATCCTGCTGTCTGTGACATGTATGAGGCAGTGCTGTTGTTTTGGCTTGATTAATAACTCATTTGGTTTCCGTATTTGAGGAGAAATTTCATTCTCACTCTCATTTACTTGACAACACACACACACACACTCATGCACTTTCCTCCTCTGTCCCCAGGCAATACATCCATATCAATTTAATGCAAGCTGACTTTCTAATTACACTAATGGCCTGAACCAGAGCCATAACAAATGTATTATTCAGACAAAATATATTTTTCAACATTCTCCAAAGTGACTGATTATCTCCTGAGGATGGCTGATGGTACCATTAAAATCATTGGCTGCAGTCCTGCTTCATTTTAAAGCAGCGGCCAGCGTGACGCTTGTAAGCAGCATATGAAACACTGAAATTAGCATGTGCATCTTTTCTTGCAAGCATTCTTTTTTAACAATGTAAAACATTACACCTCATGTTCATGTCCAAAGGAATATATTAAAAGCGACATATTCTACCCTTTTTCAAGTGTTAGCACAATCTCTTGAAGTCTTAATGAAGTGTCTTTGACATGTTTTGGTCAAAATACCATAGAGAGCGCTCTGTCTTCAGTCACTATACAAAACAGCTTGTTTAGTGGGGTGGAGACTGACAGATTTTACTTGACTCCACACCTCTCCTCTGGTGGGTATGCTGCCTTTTGAACGTGGCAGCTTTGCTCCACCCACTTTGGAGGAGCATTGAATGCCTGACATGAATTTGGGTGGAGGAACAGATGGGGAAGCTGGATAAGTCTACTCTGATCTCAGTCCCTGGTGTCACAGTAGCCAGCAAATCTGAATGAAATATTTTTAGACTTAGGCTGCCCCAAACTAAATTATAGGGCTGTGTTACATTGGAGCTTTTGATCTGGTAGTCACTTTAAAACACCCAAATGAATGCTCTCTAGCACAGAAAAAGAAATTATTTATGACGTCCCTTAAAGGCCGGCAGATTTTGTAATTTTTTTTTTCATCCTGAGTTATGTCTTGTCTTGCATGTAGGTGTAAATTATTAATGGGAAGAGCCAGACTCATTGATTGATGACTCTTTGACCAGCAAGTGCTTGACAGCTGCAGAGTAATAACACGTGGTAATCATGCATGCATGGATGCAGGCAAAAGTCCTTATATTTGCACTTGAAAGGCTCAGACAGCCAGTCTAAGCGTCTGAAATTGTTATAGAAAGGATGAAGTCTCACTCGAAGGAGAACACTGTCTTTGAATTTCTGCAGGAAATGCAAAGTGCTAACATGGATGAGAGCAGGGGGAAATGTTCTGAACTGTTTCGGGGGAGAGCTGAAGAGTAATAGAAGGAATTTAGGAAATGTAACTTTCTTCAATAAACAGTGATTTGTGCTTTAAATTTTGAAGGTTTTTGAGCATGACTGTTAAATAATAGATGTTCCATTTCTAACCACCTTCCCCTCAAGAAAAATGTTCCCATCTAGAGACAATAAAAGAGTTTAAATGTTTACTCAACTACACTCACATTTGTTGTGAGTCGAACACAAACTGCATCATAGAAATGACAGTTTGCATGACACAAGGAAGACATGGCTGTGAAGTTCGTCTGCTGCACGTTGCTGCTCCCTCTGCCATCCTCTCACGCTCCACGTAAATACGCAGGGTAACACAAGTGGCCGTGATTATTCACTGTTTTAGCATTGCACCCGGAGTTTATTGACAGTAAACTCTCATCAGTTTTCATTTCCAGCAGATAGTAAAGGTATTCTTTTTACAGGCCTCTGGGTGCACTTTAGCACATGCTGCCTTCAATGTTAAAAAACAACAACAAGGCATTTGGGCTTTGCAAGCACAAATCATGCACTTCCTTTTTTGCATCAAGGAAAGAGAGTGAGATCCAGTCCCAAGCTCCAATTCGAGATGGATGTGAAGACACATGTTATTGACAGGTGTGAACAGACACGCTTAAAGCTGTCCAGCTGCTATCGGATCACTCAGGATGGATGGTCATTACCCAAGGAAAAACATTTTCAAAATAAAACAGGAATTCAAACTGGGATTCCAAAAGCAAAAGACACAGAACAACTGAAAAAGACCCAAATGAAGTCAAAATCAATCTCAACAGCATGACATCTTGTTGATCAATCAACATGTTTTCCAGTTATTTTCATTGTTTGTTTAATCTGTGATTGGGACATAAAACCACAACAGAAAAGAAGAGAATAACCATGGAAAATCTGCAGCAAGTGTTTTTTTTAAATAATGAAAAGTTGAACAACAATAAAAGTACATGTAAACACATTTGAACTTCAGCTAAAGCTTTAGTCATCAACACAGTCCCACAGAAGCATGATTGATGTGAATTTTATGGAAAAGCAAAATTCTACGAGAAACCTATTTTGCTTGGTTGTAGATCTTCTTCAGCAACAACAGTGGAGACAGCGTCCCTAAGTGAAGTAAAAGATCACGTCTCAAGGTGACAACCATGATCTTGTTACGGTTGTGCAGCTAGGCTGCTATATTTCACACAGTTTGTGCGCTGAGCATGCTTCTACACATTGTAAAAGTGATCTTACATGCTGCTGACAGGGACAACTTTAATGATACATACATCTCCTCATTTGTGTTGTGACATCAGTTAACAGACTCTACAGAAGATTTGGAGGCTTTTTGATGTTGTTGCTTATTTGGTGCCAAATTTTAATGAACGAGACTCAAGCACATTTTTTATTCTGTTTGAATGTGATGATAATGCATAAAAGTTTCGGGATGCAGACATAGTTCTTACTGCACCCTCAAAGAAACAGCTCAGAAAGCTGAAGAGGATTTGAATCATGACAAGAGGAATTTAGTTGTGATAAATGCGCACAAGTTTTCTATGTTATATATCCTATAGAGTATATGTAAATGACAGAAGTTTCTGAGTTGGCTGGTGGTAGTGAGATATTTGTTTTAGTTAAGGTGTCTTGTGTCATAGGTATGGGTGTCAAAGACAGATTTATCATTGAATCATGGTTGCCTTTTTTACCTGACACTGAATTGGGAGATTTTCTGTTGGTGTAGGATGAGTGGCTGTGTTTAATTCCAGTTCCTCACTCCAATATGCTCTGGATTTTGAGCTTGCGCAGGACTTTGTTGATGTTTGTTTAGGTAATCACTTAGGTAATCACTTGTTTAGGTAAACACTGCCACTTGATAAAACAAAGACAGGATGTTATGGGCAATGACATGTCTGATTGTACTGTGTAAATTTTATTTTATTTTATTTATTGCTATTATTTTCTTTTTAAGTCAAGTCAAGAGCTCCTGGGAAGTTGGATGAGTGTGATCTGAGATTTTCAGGTTTTCCAGCTTATACTTTTACACAACCACATAGTACTAACCCTTCTGCTGCCTGGTTGAACCTGGTTTGGATTGCAGTGAAGAAACTGTTTCTGCTGAAAATGTGGCTGCACTTCCTGATTTTCCCATCTGTTTCAAAGGAGTTATGGTTGAAGAGACACTGGGGTCATTCTTCCTTCAACTTTAGAGGGGTTCAGGTTGCTGTTGGTCACTTTTGTGGAGACTTATGGAGGTTGAAGCATGTGCTTTAAGCTTTGGGATTTTTTTTAACATGACCAAGTTCCCACTGAGAACGGTATTGTTGGAGGCAGAGGACAGATGTGAAGATGACCAGTAGCCAGTAAAGACTCACAGAAGGACAAGTTTGCGGAACAATAGATCACGTCCCACATTTATGTAAGATTTCAGACCCCTCTGAGATGCATGTTGATGTTGATGATGGGGACCAGTGAAGCTCGCTTCCATTCAAACCATCAGGTAGTCCCTAAACTGTGTGAGCAAATGCGCACATGACAGTCCGATGCACAGACACTCAACTTCCAACACACATCAGGAATTCAGTCCACACAGATGGATTTTTCAGATTTAGATTATGATGAGCTCCTTTGATTGTGCCATGATAATAAGACATGTTTAAAGTGAGCAGCAAAGCATCCTGTAAGCTGAATTCAGAGATGATGGTGATAGATGGGTAATAGTTTCTGGCTCTGCCTGAGCTGCTTGTAGATTTGCCAGATAAGCTTACTGATGCACTTCATTGTTTTAAATAAAGCCCACATAGTGTCTCTTATAACTGAGTTTGGATTTATAGTGTCGTCATTGAGAAATGACTGACTCTAAGTATCGATACAACACTACATTTTTGGAAATGCCACTTTATATAGAGTAACATATAAGCTTTATTTATTTATTTATTTTTGTTTATTTACTCAAGTAAACCATCATCTTCAGGTAAGAAGATGATGTCAAAGGGACATTACGTGACTGCATTTCCCACAACAAGCTAAGGGCCTTTAGAATAACTGTCTACATCAATAAGGATCAAATTATGCAATTATATGATAAAATCATTTAATTCTATTTGATATTTTTGCTTCTTGATTGACAGTACACAGTGGGAGGAGGGTTGATTGTGAGGAAGCAAAAGGAGTGAGACAGGTGAAAGACAGAAGAAAGCACATTCCTGACACGAACCTGAGGGAACAGTTCCCACAGGAGCATCAAATGTCAACATTAGAGCATTTCTGTAGTGTGTAAATGTTAATCAGTTTTCATGCGAAAACAATCATTTTTCATAAATATCGATGTCTCCAGCTAACATGTTTACTTATATCAGTTGTTCCAGTTTTAGCAGCAGCTGCATGATAGTATCAGTAATAATGCGAAAACTGAATATATTATTTAAACAATGTCCATACATATGGAAGCCTTGATGAGAAAAAAGATGTGATTAGAGTAGGACTTGTGTCCCTGTAGAGCTTTATGGTGAGTTAACCCCTTGAACTATGGTGAGAAATAATTCACCTTTGTTCAGGGTAATCTGGAGTCTCTCGTGATGATTTACAAAAGCCAGAGACCCAAAAGCTGCACCATTTTCCAATAAAACACCCACAATAAAGTTAACAAATGCACTATGCTGGGTCATTTCAGTGAAAACCCATCACAACTGTTGCATTCTGGAGTGTGGTCCAGCAAGGCCTAGGTCTTGATAAATGTCTGTGTCATTGTTGCACTATAGGTTTGACTCCTGGATTGGTAGGGAACTGGGATCACTGGCTTTAATTTATTTCCAAGATTGCAGAGAAAATCCAAAGATTAATTTCATGAAACTGGGGAGAGAGAGAGATGGAGCATGGAAGAAAGTAAGAACCAATTAAATTTTGTTGCGGATGGCAACAGTTCAGTTAGAATTTATATTGGTCTTGGCAGAGGACATGCTCTGTGAGTGCCCTTCTCTGTGTTGTATTAACCTGTATCAATGTGCACTACTTCTAACTGATTTGTGTAATTTGGAGCACTAATAGGAGCCAGTTACTTTGTTTGCTTAAGTCCTGGCAGCAGTCTAACCACCTTCTCTGCTCTTATCCACAAAAATGACATTCTTAGCTTGTTATCCTGCCTCCAGTTTGGCTTAATTTGGATTCATCACATATTCTTTGCTAGTTTTTACTTTTACCTCTCCCACACTAAAACTTACACATTTAGACTTGTTAGGAGATTGATTTCCACTCATTGTGGACAGCCTAATGCAAACCCTAGCTGTGCCCAGAAGCCGTGAGATGACGTTATGCCTCATTAGGACTGGTCTTTGGTTCCTGTGAGGACAACTGATCCTGACAAGGTCAGTGATTTCATCAGACTCACGAAGAAATAAAAATAATACACACACACACATATTCTGAGCCCTAACATTAACTCAATCTCAATTCGGTTATCTGAATACATTACCCTGCTGCCCTAAATTACTGACATCTGATCCCAGGTGGGGTCCAAACATTCAGAGCCACAAGGCTTGCTGTTTTGTCTAGGTAACAAGAATTTTATTTTGTGTTATGAATAGAAAGCAGGCATACTGACAGGTGACTTCAGGTCATCTCAAGTGTCTGGTCTGATTAGAACAATACGCTTTCAAGTGTTGCTGAGATACTTTTTATGAAATAAGTCATTGTGCTGTGTCAGAAGCCACTAAAGTGCAAAGATATATTTTGGGCCTTTTATTTATTTATTTATTTTTCTGACAGTTTTGTTTAGACCTGAAAATATATTCAAGTGTGAAACTGAAACTTTTTTATTTACATAACTTTTTCCAAGCGTAAGAGGAGATTTATTAAGTGTCTAGGCACAAAAAATGTCATCACAGAGCTGCGAGGAAAAGTCTTTACCCTAGCTACACCTGACAAAAACACTTTTTTTGTTCTCACAAAACTTTACTAAAATCTGAAGGGCTTCATATTGTCACAATTTTTAAAAAATGGCATAGAGATGATGACAGTGTAGGTGCTAAAGTGTGTCGTGTAATGAAGCATGTAAAGTGCATTGTAAGCAGAAACAACAGAATGACACGGATCGACAGGCTTCTGTGCCACAAGTCCATTTATAAGTGCACCCACTTTAAGTTTAAGGTTTTATGAATCAGGACATAAAAAAGTCATTTGGCCTGTACTTTCTTTTAAAACTAGATTAATAAACCACAGGTGAACAACAACACTTGACATACTTCACCTGTCATTATTTATTCTGAATGAAAGCTAATTAAAATGCAGATTGAATTTGTAAAAGCTAAGTAGATCTCATAATCAATAGCTTCTAGAATCAGCTTTAGTAACAATATTTTCATGTCAATGTTTCCCTTTTACTCTCTCAGATCTTTGTGGCTAAATTCTGGCCCACTCTCTTTTTTTAAAGTTCCTTTAGATCATTAAGGTTGCAGGCACAGACTTTCAGTCCGGTGGAAGTCTGGACTCTGAATGCACCACTGTAACAAGTTTGTTCTTTTCTTTTTCAACCATTCTGATGCTTTGCAAGCGCGCTTGAGATAATTTTCCTGTTGCATGATCCACTTTCAGCCAGTCTTTAGCTTTCAAATACATGGCTTCACATTTGATTTTAAAACTCTGTGGCGTACGGAAGTCAGTGACGTGTTTTACTGAATCAATGATTAAAAGTTGCTCAAGTCCTATGGCTGCAAAACGAGTCCAAACCAAACCTCCACCACCAAGTTTGACAGTTTGCATAAAAAAATTGTGTTGCTGTACCGTGTCTGCTTTCGGTTGAATGAGATTTTTTGTATTATGACCAAACTTTGGTCTGCTCAAAGGTCATTTTTCCAGGACTGTTGTGGTTTGTTCAGACTTAACTTAGTGAAACATGAGAAATATGAAGCTGACTTCTGACAAAGCTATAAACCAAGGCATATTTCTGCATCTTTTCATATGTGTACCTTCATGAATCTAAATATGTAACATGCTAGCTCAGGTCCATGTTTGGCTCACAGATGTAGGTTTTGATGTAACTTCTCTGAGCATGGACTGGTCTGAACTTGTTGGAACATCCACTCCTGGGTACACTAACTACTGTGGGAATTGTTTTGCATGTGAACAATCTTTGCCATTGAGGTTTGGAATGGCCTTATAACCCTTTCCAGATTGATGGTTAGCAACGATTCCTTCTTTAAGATCATTTCTGATACTGTTGCTCCTTGGCATTGTGTTTACACAAACCAAACAAAAGACCATAACCTCTGCTTTCATAGCAGCCCACACTTTTGCTGCTGATGAATTATTAAAATGCATTTGATTAGCAGCACTGTTACTGTTTCTGTTAGAGTAAATTGTTACTTAATGTTGTTCTTCCTGTGAAAACAATAAGGAAGCACTTCATTTTTCACACACTGCTTGTGCACACATGAATTTTCTTTCTAACATAACTGTTTGTACAGCCACACTTTTAGCAACAGCTGTCCAATAATGGACTTGAATTAGACAGAAATATGTGTCTTGTCTTCTTAATCTCTCATGGTTGGCATACTCGTAGTTGAATTGACAGGCTCATGTTCTTTTGAGGGTAGTCGTCCATCATTATAATAATCTTTTCTCCTCATTAAGTGGGAGTAAATGTACCATTATGTTAAAGCTGAACTGGGAAGCCAACTGCAGATGTGGAGGCTGGAGAGAGATCTAGAAGTAGTTTATTTAAAGTAAAATGGTTTTGGTGAAGGGTGGTGGTAGAAGACAAGCAGGCTGAACTCTGGGGCACATAACAGATCAGACAGGTATTTTACTGAGGAAATACAAGCAAGGGAAAAGATGAGTGGATCCAATGGTGTGCTCAGGTGTGGCAACAGGGAGACAGTTGAAGAAGAGAAACTGGGGGATGCTGCAGGCAAACGGAAATAGAGATTGGTTATGGGAAAAGTAAAAGGCTTGAATGTGACTAACAGCTTGACTGAGTCTTCGATCTGGCAGCAAGTAGAGGGTAAGCCAGATGTTTATAGCAGAGTCAGGATGATTACTGGCAGCTGGTGCCCTGTGTCCGACACACTTGTCTGTAATTCTTCAAATTAAGCACACACACAGTCAGACACTCAGAGGGAGAAAGCCTGCCAACTGGGGAGTGGCATTGATAGTAGAGTGAATGACGTGTTTTGTCTTCATTCAAGTCATCCAGCTTCATCATCATCAGTCTTCCTTTCTCATGCTGAACTGCAAGTGTCTAATTTTCTCTTCTCTGCATAGTTTACAGTTTTGCTTTGGTAATTTTTGTTAAGAAGCAATAGGAAGAAGCCCTCATAGCAATGAAAAGGAAGTGCAGCGCAAGGGCTTTTCCATCACTATCATTTTTTAATATGCACAACCAAAAGTAATGTTAGAAATGCCTGTGATTCATTTCTATGCAATGTTGTTAGTTTGATTTATTGTAGACTACAAAGCCATGTAGAAGGCAAAGACCACATGGCGAGGTACAGAAAGAATGAATCTTTCGCTGAGGTCACTCTTTATAAATAATAGTAGAATTCTGCTCAAATCCATTATTTGACACAGATACATTAGTGCACAGATTTCCCTTGCAAGATATTAAAGTTATTGTGTGTCAAATATTACCACTTCAATCTGAACACCTTTCCCCAGAGTTACATGCTTTCCAACCGCTTACTTTGCTGTTTTTACTCATATTGTGCCCTCCAAAAGTGATTACTCGTTGCCTGAGTTCAAAACATTCTGCATGTTTTAAGCATAGTTCAATTTAGCTTATTTACCGTATAACACTAATTCCCAACAAAGGTAATCAAAGAAATGTCATCTTAAGTCAAAACTGTATACAACCTAGTTCATTACGGTGAAGTTGAATTCAGTCCATTTAATTTTGCAAATGCTTCTATTATCTGCAGATCAATACATATAAACTACACAACAATGTTAGGAAGTAGATAAGATAAAAAGACAGCAGGTGAGGTAAGGTGTGTATTGATATTCACAGTTTGTGGCTTCTGAAAAGAAAACTCTGTGGTATGACAAATATTTTCCAAACATGCTATAAATCTATGTCACATTGGTTACTTACCGTTTTATCTAATTGCTAGTTTAAAACTCATTTTGATGTCATTACATTTAAAACAGACTTTTCTTTTCACATCAACTACAAAACAACAAACACACTGATATTTAATCAGAGGTAGCAAAAGTACTCATTCTAAATGTAAGTAGAAATACAGATACAGATAAAGACTAGTAAAAATAGAAGTACTGATTCACCTTCTTTACTAAGTGAAAGTAACGAAGTACGGAGTCTGAAATATGCTTCAGTAAAAAGTAAAAAAAAAAAAAAAATGCCATCAATGATAAACACACCTTTCAATAACTTGGTAAAACTAAAAAACTCAAAAACACAGGAAATTCCTTTTTTATTAACCTGTACAGTGCTAGTCTAGGAAACAAAACTACTGGACAGGTTTCAGTTTGCTGCAAGTTAAAAATAATTAAGACTGAACTGACCAGAGGTCTCATAGGATCCACTGTTTTGATCAATTTTAATGAGATTCCACAGCAAAATGGAGCCATAAAGAGATCAACCATTCTGAAACAGAGCAACAATGCAGATTCTGTGCCGAAGTCACATTATGTTGACATATGGACCTAAACAGCTGGTTTCGGACACCCAAAGTTGTCAAGTTATCTGAAATTCAGTTAACCTGCAGTAGTCAGGAGGGGAATCTGGAAACTAAAATGAACACCCTCACAAGGAAGTGGTGACCTCACAGTCATGTCGGGCTCTTCATTGGCTGGAATTTTTGACAAAGTTTTAAAATACATCCAAGATAAAGAAATGAAAACCCAAGAAGCAGGTTTTGCAAATGTCCAGATGAAGAGTATGTTTTTTAAGCAGGTATCCCTGGCCCAACATTTTTGTGCTCGTTGGCATGTTTTTCCTAATCTCACAATCACTTCATCCAAACAGCTATTATCTACGTTTATTCATTCATTAACCTTTATTTATCCAAGGACTGATATTCAACTTTTTATTTATTTATTAACAGTGCTTTGGCCAAGATAGGCAGCAGCTAAGATCAACGGTCAATGGTTTACAAAACACATATAATAATAATAAGAAGAAGAAGAAGAAGAA
>JAOWBL010031338.1:18493-29523 GCA_028564865.1 Zenarchopterus dispar
AAGAAGAAGAAGAAGAAGAAAAAAAAGAAACATATGAATTATTTACATACATAACCCAAATTAATTTCCCTTTGGGGAATGACAAAGTAGTTTTGAAACTGAATTTTAAACACCAATGAAATTCAAAAATATGTCCTATTTTAGACTTTTAAAGATTTCAAAAGTCATTATACACATGGTTAGGAATGATCAGGCATGTCATCTGAAGCTATACATGGTTTGTGTTTAAATTCTTACAATATGTTCAGATTCCTGTGGTACCACTGGATTTGGACTCCAAGTGTGGGGAGCATCATATTTATTGCCTTTTCCACCAGCTCAGTTTGTAATTTAGGTGCCATCAAAAGAACAAAGAAAAAGATAACTTCCAGAGCTTTTTTTGAAGAATGCAGGTAGAATGGGAGAAAAGTGAGAACAGCTTTATAAATGAATGTATTCCAATCTTTACAGGAGGACAAAGCAGACCATTAGACCCGAGTGTACAAAGTACAATGATGAGAAGAACTTCTAAGATTTGGGAATAGAAGAAGGAAGATCAAAATTTTCCAACATAGCCCCCCACCTTTTGGAAGTCTTTGCCTGCTGCTCTCTCTCTTGGTAACATCTCTTGGTACTTTTAAATCTCTCCTTAGAACATCTCTTTTTCAGAGGGCATTTGGTCTGATGAATATATTACGCACTCTGTTGCTGCCAGTTCTGGCCGCCTTGTCTCTTTCTGGGTTAGCGATTTTTAATTTTGTATATAGACAATACCTTACTTTTATTGTTGTTGTTATTGTTGCTGTTACATTTATCAGACAGCCTTTTTAACTTTCTGATTTTATTGATTGTTCCTTCTATCTTATTGAAGGGACTTCTGCTCTAGAATGTCTTTTTTTTGTATCATATTGTTTTTACTGCTTTTTCAAGTTGTTTTTCTGGTTTTAATTCTCCGTTGCTCTGTTAAGTGTGTCATAACATTGTTTGGACAAGTCCTATACGAATAAAGTTTTTTTATTATTCTTATAATTATTAAGATTTGTGATGAGCCCTGGAGCTCTGTGGTAGACTGTATCCAGTGTATACACTGAAACGACACATTCATATAAATCACCATCATCCAGAGGAGACCTGAAGGTAGAAGAGACAAGTCTCTTTCTGACTTCAAAGGAAAGGTAAGACTTGATTCTGAAAAAAAAACCAAAAGCAGTTTCAATATATTTACTGAATTGTTGAATACATGATGCTAAAGAGAGGATTATCAATTAAAATTCTTTTGTATTGTATTTGTAATATTGAGGGAGGTCTATCTCAGAAAAATAGTGGCACATAGGACTCAAGAAGTTAAATTGAGTTTTGTTTTGTTGGTACTTAAAACTATTTTCTACACACAAGGTTTATTGTCATCATTAAAAGTTTGTTGTAGTAGATATAAGGCCTAACTAGGTATAGAGGCAGCACAATACACTATTACAGTGTCACCAGCATAATAATGAAATGTAGTAAAGGCTATAATCTCAGGTTGTTAATGAATAAACAGAACAGAAGGGGTTCCAGGATCGATCCCTGATGAACACTCTTATGTTGTTCACACAACAGCGTTGCATTCATGCTCAAGTGTGGGCATAACTTCTGACATGCCTTCATCATTCCGTAAATAACCAATAACATAGCTTTCACTCACGACATAAATGAGCCGCATGCTTTGAAAATGCCCCTCCCCCCATGTACAATTTCATTGGCTTGGCCTTGTAGCTGCAGTTTGATTAACTGAAACAGTGAAGAGACAAAAGTGGGAAAGTTTTCAACTTCTGCTGAAAGTAATGCTCCCAGTGTGATGCATGGAACCCATAATTCAGTTATACAACGTCACCCCATCCAAAGTGTGCAGATGGTGATTATCAGGGCATTTTCAGCTTGTGCATGTGAGCCCAAGGTTAGTTACACTCATTTAGCTCAATGCACAACTTTCTTTTTGACCTTAACAGACTGAAATTTACCTGATAAATAATTTACAAAGCATCCAACAGTATGTTTGGACAGTACAGAACTGCTCAATTCTTGGTTTAGTATGTTATGATTTACAGTGTCAACAGCTTTACAATAAATAATAATGGCCGTTCAAGATTACTTGCTCTCTAAAAATTCAACTACATCATTTAGTACTTTTAAAGTTGCTGTAGCCATACTCCATCCTTTTCGTAAGCCAGATGGACATTCTCATGAGATATTGTTAGCCAACAACTACTGTTTCAGTTCTTCACTTACCAGTGATTCAAAAAGTTTAGCTAGAACAGACAACTTTAATATGGGCCTAATTATTCAAACTTATGGTACCACCTCTCTTGAATTAAGAGAGAAGAAAATTCAACCTTCAAACAAAGGTTTTAATTTGTTTTCAGCCACAGATTAAAAAGATTTGGCAAAGATTATACAATAAAGTCACTGAAATAAATTAAAAATGACCATGAATAATGACTAATGAAAATCCAACATTACTTTTGAAGTGTGGTTCAACAGAATTATTTAAAAGACAAACTACCAAAAATGGCCTGGACAGACTTCTTGGTATCCCTAAAGAGATAAATGAATAATTTGACCATAATGATGTGTTAAACTAAACCGTGTCCTGTGCTTAATATCTCAAGTGTCTTCAGTCTTGCACTTCACTCAGTCCCTCTAAATATTTCAATGGTTAAAAGTCATCGTTCTGTTGCTTGGTATCATAGTATTCACCACAGTGGAGATGAACCAGAAAAAATGAAGGAGAGTTGTCTGAAGAGATTGGAAAGAAAATTAGAATCAATCATGTTTGATATAAAGGCTTTAAGACCATCTCCAAGACGTCTGATGCTCTTGTGACTACAGTTGTAAATCTCATTCAGACATTTAAGGTACATAGGACTGCAGACAACCTCTCTGGTTACAGATTACAATATTCATCTCTTCAATTTGTACATTTTCCTCTTCTGGTGACATCCAAAGAGCCCAGAACCAGAGATTCAAAAGCCCCTTTGACATTGCCAGATAACCTGATACCCGAATCTAGCGTGTCACCTGACCTTTTTACATTCACGAGCAGCCCACCAAAAACTCACCTCTGAGTGTACTCTTAATCCCTGATGAGGTCTAATGTAAACAAAAGTGAATTGGGGTAGTGGGTCCTGGGTGGGATTTGTAGACATAACCTGAGTGCAATCCACCAGGGGGAGTTGCAACCCGCAGACAAATTAAAAAAAAAAAAAAAGATTCTGAAGAGGAATATTCACCCTCTGATGATGATTTATAATAAAAAATAAAAAAAATAAAAAAATAATGTTTTTTTAGATTAGATCCCTTATTTATTTATTTATACCTACCAGCTGATCACAGTAACAACAGGCATGGGGAGGTGTTGGGCAGTATGTTGTGTGACATGCAATGGGCCCTGCAGTCCCAGTCCACTCTCTTGCAGAACTTTACTGGAGCTAGATACGCACATGCTCCACACTACCGTCTACCTATGGCACGGGACTATTTCTCGCCGTTCCCCAGCTTCCACTCTGATTTCACCTGTCTGATAGTGGACTTCATCCTACTGATCTAGGAACAACACATCATTCTACAGACTTTTGTTATGTTATGTCACATGGATTATGCCTCCTGACTCATCTTCCCTCACCTAACTCAGCTTCAGGCACTAGGGAGGCAAAAAACACACCTTGTATTGATGTTGGCCAGCACACGTTAAACAAGCATTGTAAACTCCAAGGTCAAGGTATGTCAGTCTCATATCGCACCATCCATCACTGTTTGAACCAAATTAGACATCTGTGGAGGACTCTGCTGTCGAAAGCAAATCAGGCTCAGGACTCCCCTCATTATATGTCAAAAATGTGTCTTTTACAGGAGGACTCCTCCAACAAATGATGATAAATAATGTCACATGGAAACAAATCAATGACTTTGTCATTGCCATTGTCAAACAAACAAACTAACAAAAACAGTTCAAATCAGGATCAACTCTATATAAATAAAAACATCAAGAATAAAGATTGACATAAAACATAAAAATGACAAAAGATGCACTTTTCTTTATAATGTGGAGAACAGACTCATCAGAATTAAATGCTGTTCTGGTCTTTCAACCCCGAAACAACCAAGTCCACTGCAGACCAGGTCCTAACAGCATCCAAAGGCCAGGGACCCAGTTTAGCCTGACTAAACTACCCACCCAGGATGCGCTGAAGGATGTAATGTGGTCTGGCAAGATTTTAAGTGTTTGGTGTAAATGTGAATCATTAAAACTGAGTGTTTTTCCAGTCACTACAGTCCAAGATGGTAAGTTGGCTTCGGGTGCACACCAACAAACAAGGACAGAGTACTCCTGGTTCTGATAAGGTGTCTTCCTGTTAGGAGGAAACTGTTGCTTTCTCCTGTGCATGCTTAGGATGGGAAATGAATCAAACTGTAGAGTCAATGCGAACTTTTGTAGCTTGTCTGCTTTTAGTGAATTAATGTGATGCGAATACAAATATACTGAAAGAGAAAGAATGTAATTATCAAAGCATTATAACAAAAGAGATTGTGCAGGAACATAAATGGAATGAATTGGACGGTATTTCATTTGGCTTGTGTTGAAGTCATCTGCTGTCTCTGAAAAGTGCCTTGGGATGACTTTTGTCATTGATTGGTGCTACCAATAACTTCAATTGAACTGAGTACAGGGAGAAAGGCACATACTGGAGAACAGAATATTTTCACAAAAACGACAATGAATATCAGAGTTTGAGAGTTGTACAGAGCATATTTGCATACAAGCAGGGACGTTCTGAGTGTGAAGACAATGTTTTGAGAGAGCACAAAATAAAATGTAAGTGTACAGAAAAGGAAACCGGCTTTCATTTTGAAATAATACATTCTTGATTAAAAATAGCAATATGCCCTTAAACACATTTCAAAGACAAAATCAACCTGATCCTGTGGTCAGTAATGGTCCTTGTTCCTGAGGGTGTGATATAAGTTTGTGTTCTGCAAGTTTCACTGTTGATTCGTGTAATTTGTGTAGTTTCTAAGTTGTAGCTGGTTAAATGCCTGTTGATGACAAAGCAATTTGGGTAATGCTGCGGTTCCTCTGGAACTGCGATTTCTGAGGCAAAATGTGTGTGGAGAACCTCAAGTGTCAAAGACTCCTCAGCGATCATTAATATGTTTCTCACACAGTATTAACACAAACTGAACATTAAATTGTCTTAAAGCATTGGATTATATGTACCTAGTTTTACTGAAGACATTTTTTTCTTGAAAGAGATTTTATAAGTAAGATATATTAAAAAGAGATGGTTGTCTAATTTTGAATTTAGAACACTATTAATCATACAAAAACACTGTCTCTGCTGAAGTATGCAGCACATAAAGGTGACAAGCAGTTTTATCTCTGCTGTCACAGGAGGAACAAAGGTTGCGGACCCTACAATTTGAATAACTGTCAGAAACTGCATGAACAAATGTATATTTTAATGGGTGTGTCATCAAGTCTTATTCAAGGCAATAAGGATTTGAATTTTTTTTCTAATTTGAATAGACCTCAAAGCAGATGAACAATTTGCCTTAAATAATTGCATTCCTCTTGACCTTGTCGGCTAAAATAGAGTAGTACAAAAGTAATTCCTCCAAGAACAGCCATTCCTTTTCTCCCTTTTCCAACTTCTGTACTTCAGCCTACATGCTCAAAAGAAAAAAAAAAAGAAAAAAATTATAAGTGTGTGAGCTAAGTGTGTGGGGATGCAGGATCAGCAGAAAATCTATCAGCTTTTAACACAACAGAATCAATCACACTGTGGCGCTGCCAAAGCTCAAAGCTGTGCTAAGTTGGACTGACAGGAGGACTCACTGCAACAAAACAGAAACAACCTCTCTCTCACCACCACTGTGCTCAGATATTAGACAAATATTTTCTTTCTAGACAGAAACAGATACAGAAATCATTTAAAAACATCATGTCAAACTCTGTCTTTACTCATAAACCCTATGCTCACCGACTAGTCTGCGTTGTCAAACGTGACTAATTTCTTTACTTCTCGTGTCAAGGCAAAATAGACACTTTTCTGTGACACATCACAGAGGTGCGTGGGTGGCGGTAGTGTCATAACGGGAACCTCTGTTTCAGCAAAGTAAATGTGTACATGTGGGGCATGACCACAGGAACATACTTGTAGTATGTAGAACTAGAGTTGAAAATGCATTCTTTGATTTAGTAATTTAAGTAAAAAAAAAACAGATTAGCACTGCGATGGACTGGCGACCTGTCCAGGGTGTGCCCCTGCCTATCGCCTGCTATGGGCTGGGATTTGCTCCAGCAGACCCCCGTTACCCAGACATGGGTTCAGCGGGCACGGAAGATGGATGGATGAAAACAGATTAGCAATATTGCAGGTAAAAAATTTAAAACTTTTTTTTTTTTTTTTACAGTCCTGGGCAGGATCACTGCAGTTTTATCCCCTAAATGTACATGCATTAAGCAATGTTTGTGAGTGGAAATCATGTAAAAAAATTTAAAAAAAAAAAAAAACTTTTTAAATTTAAAAACATTTCATTTGTAGTTTAAGTGGGTTTGATGTTGCATGCCTCTCATTCTAACTTGAGCAGACTTTGAAGGAGGTTTTTGACTTTAACCCTGTTTTTACCCATGGCAGTTTTCATTTGGTTATCTTTCAGCATCAAAGCAGAACTTGATAACTTCAAGGAGAATGTGAAATTAGCTTGAAAAATTGATTAAATGTTATTCTTCCCACAATGTGATATGAGTCTCCACGGAGCAGGCCTCCACTGAACAGTCATTAACAAGAAAAAACTATTTCTTTTCCATTTTGGTTTTGAATATCAGGACATAAGAATAAAACCTCTTGATCCTAACTAGCTCTTTAAAGGCTGTGAGACCATAAGTTAACAATAGTACGCGAGATGTTTCATCACGTCAACTGTTCCACCAAAGGGGTGTAATTGGTGCAAGACCTCGTTGAAGTACACCAGCTGGTTTTCTGCTACTGTAGCCCATGTGCTTCAAAGTTTGATGCGCTGAGCATTCAGAGGCGATTCACTAGATATGTAAGTTTTAAGAGCAGCTCTGAATGCAGTTTGAAATGCTGAATGTTGATGTGAAACACTGGCCAAAATTCTGGTTGGATTAAGACATCTACATGTCGCCTAAAAGAGTGTATTTGCAGTGTACTCGTGAATATTCATGATTGGTAGTCATCCGACTCCAGAAAGTCAATAACCTCTGTTCATCTATCAATAGGTCATCATTATGTCCCTACCAATATCAAACTTCTGATGAGTTGTTCATATCAATTTAGTTAGTAAAGTAAAACACTTTATCAGGTTTAACATATCAATGTAAGGTACACAACAAGCTAACTTCCAGGATGCTTAACTTTGGTTTCATCTCCACGACAGATATTCTAGTGTGACTGAGTTTGTTTTTTTGTGCTGATGTGCTGGTTCTGGTTGTATTTAGCACCAAACAACATTACGTCCCAACTGCTGAAGTGAACTGCTCGGTTGTGTCTGTGTAGATGGTAACTACAAGAAAGGTTGATAATAGGAGATAGTGATAATAGACCATTCAACTGTTCTCACTTTTCACGTGGATCAGGTTATTGATCATGTGTGGATTTGAAATGCTGAGTTGTTTCTAGTTTTCTTGCTTTTTGGAGGCCAGACACCAGACTCTGTTAGAGGGCCCCTCATTTATAAAACTCCAATGTGATGGGAAGAGAGGTTGTAAAAACCTGTAAGATGATCCATTATTATGGATCATTAATCTGTCCCTGAATTAATCTGTTCCAAGAAAACAAGCTGGATTTGTGGCTCTTAAGTTCAAAGTTGAGCTATCAATGTAAGCTGGCAAAGATGAATTTTGCTGAATTAGTTCAATGGTGTATTAGGGCTACTTGTGTACGTGTGTGTGTGTGTGTGTGTGTGTGGTGGGGGCGGGGGTGTAGTGTGATGGAGCAAAATTTCAATAACAATAATAAAAAAGAAACAAGTTCTGACTACAAATTCCTACATTTTTAATGAAGGAAAAGTCTTTTGGTTCACAATACAGATGATGCATATATAAGAGATAACTGGGTTGGTTCACAGTGAAATACTTAAAGGTTCTAAGGTGGTTAAAAAAATAAGAGATGTGATTTATTTTTTCTCCAAATACAGTATATTCAATATTTGGAGGTAGGCAAAGCCTATTTGAAACTCCTTCTAAGTTACTAATTTCATTTAACATTATATAAATGCAAAAATTAGCACACTCTATTGTATTTTACAAATTGTATTCAGAAAAGAATGAAATAAATCAGTTCATTAGACTTGTTAATAATAACACTGGCCAATTTAATATGCAGATTCACAGTAAGATGTAATATGATGTATGAAAAATTGAATTATGCTGTAAAATAGGAGTAAAGGGTTACTTTCCCCACTAATCTCAAAAGTAAACCTACACCCTTGTCAGACACCTCGTCAGTTATCTGTGGTCTGGCCAACTAAAACAGGATGAAGGATTCAAAAAAAACAAAACAAACAAACAAACAAGATACATAATATAAAGTATGTCAAGTGGACACCATCTAGTGACTTTCCTTCAGCATCAACCAGTGAACTGCTGGATGTTGCTTCAGATTGGTAATTTCACAGCTGCCTGAATGATTTGGTACAAAAAGCCGTTTGTGTTCAGAATTTACTGACAAAAAAGAACGACAGGAATCTTATACAGACTGCAGCAAAGGAATGAGGATATCTAGGTATTAGGCCTACAGCACATCAGAGAGGCATTTTGCATTAGTATAGAAATGCTATAGTTCCTTTATGTAAGGATTGGCATCTTTATAGAATTAGCATATTTTGTTTCAAATTAGCCTATAATCCTGTTAGTCATTATTTAATCAAAAATGGAATAGAAATAACATATGATGAACCAAATTCATTAACATTCTAGAATGCATAAAACTGAGATGTTCCTGTAAACCTTTATACAGTCAATCAATGTATTTAATATTGAAACTGTTAAAGGTTATTCTCACATCTTTTTAAAGTCTCCAATTTGTCTCAAATTAGTACTCCAGAATAAAATACATAATATATTATTATGTAGTACATGTATTACATGACTAAGCCCCAACTGTTACTGAGGGCTGGTGATGCCCCTGGAGATCACTACACAGAAGATAGGAAGTTAAGTAACTCCAAAAGATGTTACAAATAGGGCTTAGTGGTTAGCACTGTTGCCTCACAGCAATAAGGTTCCTGGTTCCAATCTCAGCAGGGCCTTTTCTGTGTGAAGTTTTCATGTTCTCCCCATGCTCTGAGTATCTGTGTCATAAGTAAAAATAAAAACATGGATAAGCCTAAAGGTTACATTGTTTGCATGCCAATATAGCCTCCTAAACCTTACACACTCTGACTCTGATAAAAAAAGACAGAAAAAAATACATCAGATCCATTAGTGTAAGAGTATATTAGTTTAACTTGGCATCTTTTAAAGACATGCATGAATGCATTCAGTTGATTGGATACTTATTGATGAGTGCATCATTTAAATATTTGCTAAGAACAATAAGAAGCATGACTGTCATGTCAAATATATCCAAGCTGCACCTAAGCTATTTTGACACTGCATAGTCCTGAAGCTCTTGGCAAAGCGAGGAGCTATTCAGCCTGTGAGACAGCAAATACCGTCCTGATTCAATGAAGTGAATGTATATGATTCTCTGTCATCCGTCTCAGACATTTGCCTTCAAGAAACAGTCCCTCAACACTAATTCAGCCCTTCAACATGCATGCATAATTTCCTTGGCGAGAGCTGCTACTGAAGGCTATTTAGTCAATCGACTTACAAAATGCATCTACAATTAGCTGATTTATAATTGCTTCTGGTGCATTATTGATTCGCTGTCCTTTGGTATGCTACCTTCATTCCAGTGAGGTTGCACTCAATCAAAAGTGAAATAATAATCATGACTGCGGACTCCAAGCCAAAGAAAAACAAGCGTTATGAAGAAATGCTTCACACAAAAGCTCTGGTGGTGATATCCGATCACACTGTGTTAAACAGAAAGATACAAACATTATGAGATATTTTTCATATTTCACACTCCACCACTCTTTAACAGTGTCACTGATAATTTTTTATAGTGGTGTCATCATGAATATGGCAATGTTAACAGACTTCAACAAACACATAACTGCAAATGTAGCAGAGTCTTCAAAAGAATTAAACAGAAATATTTGTAGTAGTCAATCACATTGGGTTCAATGTGCTGTTGGATCAGGGCGTGGTCAAGCAGCCAACACCCCACACCTGCTTCTTATCACCGTCACAACTCCAGCCACTGAGCCACACCTGTTCTGCATTTCCTCAGGAGCTGCTTAAGCCTCGTAGGACCTCCTGTCAGGCACTAGATTGTTATTTACCCTGCACTGGTTCCTTATTCACGTCTCAGTCATCCCTACGGAGCTTCTCATCCTCCTGGTCCATTTGTCTCCTCGCCGCTCTGCGCAGCGCTCACCTGATAGAACAAGACTGCCATCACCCTGTCATCTCATATTCGACCGAATCCTCCTCCTGTCCACCAGCTCATCAGACTCTCAATCTACACCTTGTCTTCAATAAACATCCTTTCCATACTACCCATCCACCCATTTTCTATACCCGTTGGTTCCTGCACAGGGTCACAGGGGTCTGTGGGAGTCTATCCCAGCTCATTACAGGTGAGAAGCAGGGGTACACCCTGGACAGGTCTCCAGTCCATCACAGGGCCAGACATAGGGACAAACTACCATGAACTCTCACAATCACACCTATGGGAAATTTAGAGTTCTCTTAGCATTTATTCTGTTAAATTATTATCCAGTGGATTTAGTGTCTAGAACTCACAATTAGTTTTTGTGTACAAAATCTCAAAGTTGAAGATGTTTGAACAGTATCTCTCTACCATATATATATATATATATATATATATATATATATGTGTGTGTGTGTGTGTGTGTGTGTGTGTGTGTGTGTTTTTGTT
>JAOWBL010031378.1:0-27716 GCA_028564865.1 Zenarchopterus dispar
TGAAGAACTTGCATAATTAGGTCTTAAATAGAGGCGCCCTGCCGGTAATTTGCTACGCGCCCGGGCGCGTTAATTAGAAGAAATACCGTAATTTGTGTTTTTAATGGATGTGAAGTTTTTGTAGTAACTCTCAGACAAACATGTTCTAAGTTGATAACATAACTACAGATGTGAAGTTAGATAAACTGTTCTCACATTTTTACTTCTTTCTATTCCTCTTGTTGATGCAGAAGGCCATGAGTAATATGCAACGCTTCCTCAAACCAAACTGACATTTCAAAATGAAAATCACTCCTTTGTGTTGTCATAAAAGAAAATAGAAATATGACCCTCTAAAGAACTTAATCTTCAACAGTAACAACATTGTAACTGTTGTTTGAAACTTTTCTTACAGCTTTCAGATGTGACGACTGCAGCTTTAGACGCCCAAAGGCTGAAAACAAGCAGCCAAAGAGAGACGCCAGATCACTGAGATTTTCTGGTTCCACACAGTTTTATACCTATTAAACTGGTTATTCACAACTTTGCCGCTAGATGTCACAAAGTCCCCTAAGCAACAGAAAACGTTTAACACGTTGTTGATTGAAATTGAAATATATATATACACACATACATACACATATGAATGAAATACAAACCTTCAAACTTAAAAAAAAGTGATTTTGGTAACAATATTTGTAATGAGTGTCAATGAATTGGGCTTTAATTCTTCACATGTTTGCCTTTAATTCTGTGAGTTTGCTCCATTCATAATTTCATAACGCTGATGTTTGTTTTAAATCCGAGAGTACACTGACATAATATTTATTTTTGTCTGACATCCAGGCTGTGAAGGTGAAGATGATGAAGACCACCGACAGCAGCGTCAGCACCACCCCACACACCTCCTACACACCCCCAGGTCTCCTTCCTCCACCTACACCGTCTACACCTGCAGGAGAGGAGGCGGGTGGGATTTAAAATCAAAATAAATCGGTGAGTCAGCGCCACATGACCAAAACACGGCAGATGTGCTTCCAGCTCACTTTACCCCCCTGTTACCACGTCACATCGCTTAGCAACAAGCACACGCCTCTTCCCTATAATTAAAAAAAGAAGAAGTAAGAATGTACTTTTGCTTTGTGTGTATAATGAACACATCTGGATCTAATTAGTTTTATTAGTTTTTGTTTAAATTTAAACACAAAGTGGTCCACGTTGTATGGCTTAATTTCTAGGCAGTTAAGGATTTTTTTTTTTGTATTTAAATTTTCATTGTGAACATACATACACACAAGGAAGGAAACTATCATACAAGCTGCCAGACATAAAAGAGAAAAAATGAAATGAAATCAAGTTAATAAGGGTTCCAGCGTCAAAGTCAGTAAAGATTTCTGCTGTTGTGGGTATAAGTGCTGTTCTCAGCCTTTAAACACTTCTAAATGTTCAGAGCAGTATTTATCCGCTCAGGTATGAGAGCAGCTCTGATTTGAGCGTATAAATCTAACACTAAACACCTTTGGGTTTCCTCATTTATACAACAGACAACATCTCATCAAACTGTGAAACCCCATGATGCAACAGGCTTCCAGTTCAGGGTGGGAAGGTTTTCCCTGCTTCAAAAAAACAAAAGATAAAGCATAGCAAATATGATATAATGAAATATGTTGTACTTCATATTTTCAGCTTCACTTCTGAGTCATTTAGAACCTGGAAGAAGCAGCAGAGTTTCATACTTCTCTGAGAAGTTCACAGGCTTTCAGGCTGCGGGTGATGTTCTCAAAAACCAAAACAAACAAGCCAAAAACAAGCAAGCAAACAAATAAAAACAACGTGATTATTGGGAATTCAAAAATGTGAATTTAAAAGATCAAATCAGAGGTTAACATTCAATCCAGAATTAGATCTTTTTAATTGAGGGTGTATTAAAATAAAGCAGCAAGACCTGATTTATATGGCCTGATAAAGAAATGTAATAAGGAATTAAGATGTGAATCTATTAGTTTAACATTAAATAAAGTCAAATTTGTTACTTTAAAGGGGTTTTCATCTCAGCTGCACTCAACCTCCTCCTTCTGATCAGTGTAGAAAGAAGGGAAATTAAGAGAGTATATTGGTGGTGATGATAACTGGACTCTGATCTGGGTCTGTGATGTCACAGAATCCTCCACACCTGAACAACCAAAGAAACTCATCTCTAAAAAGGTTTCAGATTGCTTGGAGCATATTGACCGGACAACAGAAGAAGGTTGGGTTGAAATGATGCTCTGGTCCGGCATGGAGCTGGACCTCCTGTGGTGGGAGTATTATGGTCTGGGGTTGCTTGAGTTGGTCAGGTCGACGTTTAGCAGCTTTACATAAGTGCTCATATCTTACGTGAGGATTTTAACATCAGTTACTGTTAGGTGTTTCTTTTGAAGAAGAAACACAAAGTGCCTCATATCTGGTTTTAACATAATTTCTGGACTGTTTAAACTTATCTCTTATTTGACAGCTTCGCAGTACTCTCACTTCTAAAACTAATACTACCGATGGTATCATGAGTATTCACTGAGTGTGTTTTAGGTTTCGTTCGTTGTACCTCTCTTGTTTTTGAATGTCTAACATAAAAAACCTACTTCCTGTGTAGGCTGTCTCTGTGGTTTCTTTTGCTGCTTTGGTGTGACTTCTGTTGAAGATCCACACTGACCTGCCTCCACTCTCCTCTTTCATTGTTCACACCAAAAAGCAAAAACAAAACGGGGCTGACTGTCTGCAGCGTGAGTCTGCAGTCTTGTGAGTGACGCAGACGCTGGCTGACATTGAAGCTGTTTTGTGAAAGCAGAAGTGGCATGTGCAGAACTGGATGTCTGTCAGTTGGAGGGAAGCTTTCCTTTACCATGGCAGAAGATCTGCCGGCGTGTTACCATGGTGCCATGAGCAAGGCAGAGTGTGAGGAGCTGCTGGGGAGGAAGAACAAGGATGGAGCGTATCTGATCCGGGACAGCGAGACCATCATGGGAGCTATGTGTCTCTGTGTCTAGTGAGTTCTCAGCATCCTTAAACGTGGTTTATTTCACAGCGCTCATGCGTGCTGACGTGGTCCGGTCCAGCGAGGACTCAGGTGAAGTTAACCAGCTGAAAGCGAGTTGGCAGGAGCTCGATTCAGGAATCTTGTTTTTGAGTTTGTTCCTAGTCCCATTCAAAGTGGACAAATCACTTTAAAAAGTGAAAGTGCCACAGATATTCCACCCAAAAACAACAAAATCATGTGCAAAATCAAATAAAAATGGAGTGAACATGTTTTCAGTTGATTTAAAGGAGACAAGTTTTCAAAATAATTCCTGTTTTTGAGTGGAAGTGGATAAATTTGAGCTTCTAAAGTAATAAATCAGGCATGGACGTGGCGTCTTGGGATTGACTGGTCAGGTCACATTTTCAGGGTTCTGTTACATCACAGAACCAGTTCAGGTTCGAGTCATGGAGGGTTCCCGTCCTCTGAAGTCGGAGTCTGAACATCTTCAGCTTCTACTTTTGAGTTTTCTGTTTAGAGCACATCCTCTTATCAGCAGCTTACCTTCGCTTTAACAATCAGGTAGTGACAACTGTGCCACTAGTTTTACATCCTGAAAGAAAGTCTGCTTTTTATTGCTATTCCTTTATTTATTTATTTCAAGCCAGGAGGTGGGAAAGTCATTTTCCCGTCTGTATGAAAGCAGGAGGATTTGTTTTTGGACGCGCTGATTAAATATCGACCGTATGAGCAGAAATTCTTTTCTTTATCCTCTAAAACATGGAGGACAACTTTATTTATCCTCATTGGGTTATTAAAATTAAAACAGAGACAAATAGCAAGTGGCTGAATTAAAACATGAGTTTTACAAGTTAATCAGCTGATTCTTTCATCAGTTTCCCCAAAAATTCGCAGTCAGGTGAGGAACTGGCTGACGTCTTATGACAAGTAATGAATAAAGTTACAGTATTCTGTCTTAACTTTTAAAATCTTCAGTCTCTCATCTGTTTTACTCAGGAGGAAAAGAAAAGTGTTTTTAGCTATCGTCTGCTGTTAGTTTCTTTTTGAAGACTGAGCTGTTTTGTAAGAATTTTAGTAACTTATTCAGGATTTTTTCATCTTTAAACATGTGCTTGTTTGAAAAATATCGGTTTGTTTTTTAATCAAACCATTCTTTGCCGACTAGAGAATCAATACTTATGAACTTATGAGAAATAGTGAATAAAGTCACTACATTCTTTGCCAATGCTGTTATTTTAGTCCCTGAAACATTGATTTATCAATCAAGCAAAGAAACATTTGAATTTTATCATTTTTATTCAAGAGGAGCTGAATTTGATGGTCTGGCTGCATCTGGCCTGCAGACTGGATGGTTTTACTCATTTTTACCCTCTAGCAGCTTTAAAATGCAGAAAAATGGAGCCGCAGAAGTAAAGCCATGTTTATTGAACTGAGAAATAAGATTAGTTAATATCACAGAGATCTTAAACAGCCAGCTGTTTGGGACGCGTCTCTGGTGCAGTACTTTAACAACCCGGGCCAGTTTAAGCATCGTCGGCGATGATAATGAGCCTAAAAGAGGGAAACGTTGAAAAGGGTGAGAAGCAAACATCTCAGCTGGAGCTCAGTCCATGATCTGTGTGATCTTTGATGTGGTGATTTGTGTTAAAATTTTCATTTGCATGGAGGCTCAAATCTGCAGGACAGATCTGGAATAAGGTGCACCCTGCAGAAATCAGCAGAATAAAGCGAACATAACCTGCTGTTTCTAAAAAAATATATAAAATTATGATGAAAAAGGAAGTAGCTGAACTTTATTGCTGTGGTACTTTGTTAAAACCATAAAACACATATTTCATAAGAACCTAAAGACATAATATCAGGGCATTATTACTTAATTCATCACTCCGTATTTAATCAGATAAAGTACAAGGACAGCATATATCTACTGATAATGATCTTAGAGGACTTGATGCCACCTTCGTGATGTGGTGCAACGAGGACGTGCATGCTGCAGGATCCTGTTTTCGTTTACGTTTCTGGGAACTCAGCAGGAGCCGTGACAATGAAACTTTTCCAAGTTTTCCTCCATAAAACCACACAGCATCTCATAAACGCCGACTTAGCAGGTCTGAGCTGCAGGCGAGACACGTTTACGTATAAAACTCAAAGTGCTTCACAAGTTAAGATGAAAAAACGACAAGAAAGATTTGAATAAATAAGGAACTTCAGTGTGCACTGTAAAACCACAGAGTTTTCAGTTTAAGTTCAAAAGTGGTGAGAATTGGAGCATGTTTGATATCAACAGGAAGTTTTGCTTATCTGTGTGCAGCAGAGCAAATAAACGCATTTCCAGGTGGTTCTGTTGATTGTCTCCTGGGGATCTCAGAGTCCCATGAAGGTTTCATCCGTACACTTACTGAAGGTGTGTTCGGAGGCTGGAGAAGAGTCACGCGCTCCGTGTTCCTGGTTCTTGTCAGAACTTCATCAGCAGGGTTCTGAAGGACCTGAAGAGCCTTACAGAAGTCAGGTCTGCTGCAGGATGATTTCACGGGATCATGAGATCTCTAAACTCCTGATGTTTTGTTTGAGGTGCTGAAAAGTTGATTTAGTTACAGTCTTGATGAATCTGAGTCTGTTAAAACTCTAAGATTTCTGTCCTGGGTTCTCACCTCAACACTTCAGGAGTCAAGCTGGACAGCAACGTTTATTCTTTTCTTTTACTGCCAAAAATGATCATTTCTGTCGCGTCTTTATTTAATCAGTTTGGCAGCTGTGAAGGTTCAGAAGTTCCCAACTGAATTTTGCATTTTGAATCATCAGATCAAAGAGTTGTTCTCCGATCGATCTCATCTTCTCTCCCATAAACCGGGATCAGTTCTGGATCAGAGATTGATGATCAAATATTAGAAGCAGACGTCACAAACTCTCCTACTCTTACATGCATTAACATCAGTCTGCATAGCCTTTAGTTCTTAAATTGTTCACACAACAAAATTATTATTATTATTATTATTATTATTATTGTGGCTCTAGTGACTTTTATTGCCACTGTGGGGACATGAAAGGGGGCAGAGAGAGAGGGGGAAGATAAGCCGTAAAAGTCCCAGTCCAGGACTCGGACCTGGACCACCTGCAGGACAACTGAAGCTTCTGTATTTGGGTTGTCATTTTCTGAAAATGAACAAAGTTAAAATGACCAGATTTCCTTGAATAAGCACGGTGGCTTAGTGGTTAGTACTGTTGCCTCACAGCAACAAGGTTCCTGGTTCGATTCCCAGCCAGGAGTCTTTCTGTGTGGAGTTTGCATGTTCTCCCTGTGCTTGCGTGGGTTTTCTCCAGGTACTCTGGTTTCCTCCCACAGTCCAAAAACATGTATATGAGGTTGATCAGGAACTCTAAAATTGCCCGTGAGTGTGTGTGTGCATGGTTGTTTGTCTATGTATGTGGCCCTGCGATGGACTGGCGACCTGTCCAGGTGTACCCCTGCCTCTCGCCTGTGATAGGCTGGGATAGGCTCCAACAGGCCCCCTGTGACCCAGAAATGGATTCAACGGGTCTAGAAAATGGATGGATGGATTACCTTGAATGCTAACTTTAATCGCCACATTCTCACTACCAGCTGCTACCGTTTATCCCAAACAAAAGTTTACTCGTTTTGTAATCTAATCTTGTGTAGACATGTTTTGACTCCTGAATGATCTGTGAATGAACTCAAACACGGTGGCCTTTTCTTTAAATTTAGTGCTAGTTTGCTGTCCATCCAGATGCAGTGACTCACATCTGGCTTGAACGCAGCGCCGTCTCAAGGCCTGAGGACCGTTGACTGCTGATTTAAACCTTTCTCCACTCAGATCTTGAATGATCTGGCTCTTTATTTACTTTAAATGATAAAATTCACCATCTTTACGGTTTAGTTCAGAGAAGCCCGACTAGAATCAGTTTCCACATCCAGAGTCTTTAAACAGATGTTTTATTTGACCTCATAAGTCAACATTTGGAGCTTCTGAAAGGCTTGAATCCAAAATCTGTCCAGGAAGTCCAGGAAGTCCAGAAGAGAATATAGTTTGAAGTAAATTACAAACCATTTATTGCATTTAACATTTTATGTGCCTTGAAAACAGGCGAACACTAGTAAGATAGATGTTCATTGTTCTTAGTGCATCACACCAGGCTAAAATGTTAGAAATACGAGAAAGAAATTTGCTGGTGTATATTTTTAGCAGATATGTGACATGTGGGTCTCGATGCCCTGTTGTTCTTGTGGCTGGGGGAAATGATGCTGTGGTTGGTCGCCACGTCTTCCTTTTTGTTCCATGACAGATAGCAAATGTACTCTTTAGTTTTACATGCACATGAGACTACCACCATTTTGTTGTGTGTTTGTATGGAGGTGTGATGTCTGCAGATGCATGTCCTGCATTTTTACTGCACACACCAGAAAAAAAACCAAAACAACTTAGTTTATCATTTGCATGGTAAACTGAGAAGAACTGCCTTTTTTCTATTGTTGATTTGTTTTGTGTTTTAAATCCTGAAATGTTGCAAAGCAGTACAGAAGAGTAAATGTGCAAATAATTCCTTTTATGAACACATTTTTTTTGCTCTGAATCCAGAATTAACTTAACACATGCGTCTGGTTTGTTTTTGCAGTAAAAAGAAGGTGGTGTACACATACAGAGTGCTTCAGACCCACAATGGAAACTACACACTGCTGGTAATCACACAGGACACACACATACACACACACACACACACGTGACATGTGCTGCACATTAACTTTTGATGTTGCACTTGACTGAGTCCCTTCAAACCAATTAATTAGATTTTTTTAGGGGTACAAGTCGAGCAGCGTATTTCCAACCCAGCGTTACAAGAAAAACATTAAATAAATAATAAAAAAATAATAACGCGAGAAGGTCAAATCCTGTAATCACAGGTTGTATCCCTGACTAGTGCTATGTGGGCCAAAGGTGTCCTAAAGTTCGCCAGCGGCACCTAAAGGAGGTCTTGGCAGGTCATGTGTGAGCCTGCGGGGGCCCAGATTTCAGAGCTAGTTTAGATGGTTTATTCTGAAACGTTCTGAGGTCTAGGTGTGACCCAAAGATGGACAAGAACTGGCCCACGTCTGGTGGATGTGTGGCCCAGTTTCGGGCCAATCACTCTTCACTGTCTGGGTTGGTTCAAGTTTATTTCTCTTGTCAAATGTTTCCTGAGAGCAATCAAACTTTAAATCCGGGAGTAAAACATTAAAAATTCTGTTACGTTAGACGAGAAAGGTTCATATTATTGTATTTTAGCATCACTAATACAGAAACCTGGCCCAGGCTCCTCATCAGTTCCCATTTTTATGCCTTAAAAGTAATCAGGCATCCCTGTGGTAGATGCAAACCTCTGTATCAGGCTGTGTGATTGTAGTTTATTTACTTTGCTGAACGGGGACGGTGTACAGCAGCATGAAACACAAGCTCATTTCCAGTGTCACCTCATGAGACAACGAGGGTAAATATTTGACCTTCTACATGAAAAAAGAAAAAAAGCAGAGTGAGTGGTTACCCTAGTTGTTCACGGAAACAACACTCACCTTATCTCTGCTCTATCTCTGCCAACCTCACGACGAATTTTCCCTCTAATCACAAGTTACGCTGCTCCTGCTGATGCAGACATCTACCTTATTTTAATCCGATATGTTTGTGTAGCAACACAGTAAAAATCACGTGACTGTAGTGTACGCAAACGCAAGCTCAAATGAACAAAAACACACAAAAATGTTTTTCATCATTTATTTGACAAAGTTAAGGCCACAGAAAAGAGAAGATGTGAGGTATACTGCGCCCTGTGGCTGGTCGTCAGCGGTGGTTTTCTGTGTGGCTTCATCAGCGTCTCGCATGAAGAAGTTCTGGTTCACTCGTCTTCAGCGTTGTTTCGGTTCATCCAGGTTTTTGATCTTCTTACATGCACAACCTTGTTAAAACAAGATTCAACAATTAGCTGTTGAATTTCTCCGTCCCACAAACCCATTTTGACCAACCTCAGGTTTGCATCTGGAGCAGCGCTGGTCGAGGACTGCTGGTCTGCGTGGTCTAGATGTTTCCTGCTCCAGGACACCTGGCGTGTAGACAGACGGATGCAGACCTTGATAACAAACTGAATCAGGTGTAATGGCACAGGGAACCACCTGAAACATGCTAGGCCGTGGTGTTTGAGGGCCAGGACCGAGAAGCACATCTGCTCCTTCTGCACACGCAGAAGTTCATGGTTGATGGCCCTGCAGCTGCTGAGCAGCCCTGAATCATCACCCCTCCACCACCGTGCTTGACTGTGGGTGTGAGGTGTTTCAGTTGAAAGGCTGGTTTTCTTATGACCAAGCATCTCCACTTTGGTCTCATCTGTCCAGAGGATATTGTTCCAGAAGTCTGCTGCTTTGTTCAGATGCGGTTTTGTGAACATCATTTGTGCTTCTATGTTGTTTTCAGACAGAAGAGGTTTTCTCCTGGAGCAAACGTCTTCTCGACAAATATCCTTACTCAGACTTCTGATTTCGCTGTCATGGACTTTAACATTTACAAATCTCACTGAGGCCTGCAGGACTAATCTCAATGTTTTCCTCCTGTGAATAATCTTTCTCACTGTGTAAAGTTAAATTCCACTTTGTTTAGATATAGTTTTATAAATCCAGACTGTTATTCATCTACAATGGCTTCTGTGAAGCCTTTGCTTACGTCTTTCCCTACTGACATTGTGTTAGAACACCTGAATGCTCCAGACCAGTAAAACTGTCCAAAGCTGCGTTCACACTGCATGTCTTCAGGCTCATTTCTGATGTTTTTGCTAAGGAGCTGTTTTATTTGTGGTTGTTAACATCAGTATTTTAAATATCAGTTTTTGTTGTGAACAGACTTCTGTTCTAATTGATCCACGTGCGCAGTAAGACGAAGTGACATCACATGTACGGATGTAAACAAAGATGCAGCAGCAGCGAACCTGGATGATTTCTCTTTGATGTTTTTGTGCAATGGAAGTGGACAAATTCATAAACTTATTATAACCAGAGGAAATCTGAGGAAAAGGAGAGTAAATGTTTAACATTGTTCACGTGTGGAGCGATGGCTCCAGCAGCTGTACAGATGTGTGTGGATGAGGAATCAGAGTCAGGAGTGGAGGACTGTCGTGTGACTGGTTTCACTGATTTCCTCCTAAAAAATCCTGCCGGCGCCGATCCGAGACGTTAATCACATAACAGAGACGTCGAAGACGGATGAGATCCGACCTGACGGTTCAGACTGAGGTCGCTTTGGAAATCATCAGATATGAATCTGATTTAGGACGTGTATGAAAGTGACCCAGGTCGGATGTGAAAACATCTGATTCGGTGTCATTTCAGCTGTTCAGACAAAATCAAATATGAGGAAAAAAATTGTGTCGCTTTTGTTTCCACTGATGATGAGTGTGCTTGGCTACAATTTACCATCTTAAATCCTGTAGATGCTGTAATGGAGTACTTAGTATTGCCCACATTATGGTTTTGGGTTTTTTTTTGGCCTATTTATGTTAAATAATCAATGTCACAGTTTGAAAACACAGAAAAAATGCTTTAGGATCAAAATCAACTCTGAAAATCTGTGTATAATCTGTCTTTGGTACGAAACAGAACAATCAAAGTTCAGGTTGATGGATCAGTTTTTTCTACATTATCTTCATGAGTCTATACATCAATAATTTATTTGGACTCTTTCAACACTCAAGTGTTCATCAGTTGATGAGAAAATATCTGGAAACCAGAACTATTAAATGTCATGGGTCAGAGGAGTCAGACGAGTCTTAGAGGAAACATTTCACCCCCAGGATGGAAACTCTGGTGTTTTAAGTGAACCCCCACGGCACAGGAAACTCCTCAGGCTCATGTTTACACCAAAGCTGTTGGGTTGATGGACTGACATTTTAGTGGGATCAGTTTTTCCACCCCACTCAGAACATGATGTCACAACTGAAGCAAATATTGGAGGTTTCACCCCCAGATGTCTATACTGTCATGTGTCAGACAGAGCGCCAGAGCGCCAGAGCATCGCTTTTAGATAGACTCTATCTGTTGAAAGGATATTTGTCTTTTATGTCACCTTTTTTTGGCACAGTTTTCATAAATTATTGTGTTCATACATATTTGAAGATATAACTGTTTATTTGTGTCTTCACAACTCAAATTTTCTCCGATACTCATAAAACATTCTCATTTTTCTTTTTGAGAATCAGCTGTGCATTCTGCTTGCATGAGAAGAAAGTCTCCAGCTGTCTTGTTTTCTTACTCCTTGTTGTTATTTCTTCAGACGGCGGGAGGGCTGCAGGAGACACAGTTCAAAAGTTTGGACGATTTAATTCGTAATTACAAGAGGAAGAACCAGGGTCTGGCCATACATCTACGTCACGCTGTCAAGAGGAAGACTTCCCTGTTGATCCGGCTCCCACGGACTCCGGAAACACCTCAAGAACCTCAAGCTGTAATATCGGCTGGTCGTATGGCTATGAGGGACCTCCCACCTCCACCCGACGAGGACCATGACTATGAGAGTACGTCCCCGATTTGATTTTCCTCTCCCAGCTTCTTCATCCCTCTGCAGTGTATTTGATGGTTTTCCTCTGTTTTCCCTCAGATAACCCTGCCTCGGATTATGTGGAAGTCATTCCTGACTAACAGCTCTGACTTTGAAGAGAGACCTGGAACCAGTGAAACTGGAAAAAAAGACATTAAGTTGAGGGAAGATGAGGTCAATGTACAAACTGGGACATTTGGTGTTTGTTCTCTGCTTTTTAAATGTTAAGTTCTGATTTTAATCCTCATCGGTTGTTTACCTCGCTTGCAAAGAGTTTGTGGGTCTGTGAACTTATGAGTTTTTTTATTAGATACCCACACACACACCCGTCCATGATCTGTGATGTGAGAACCCTCCCACCTGATGAATCACTTGTGTATTTCTCAGGTGGGACATCTTTAACAGCCTGTCTTCAATCATTCACATGAACACACAGAGCTGCAGTGCTTCTTTAGTTTTTTTATTTGAAAATACTCATGTCCTCTAACAGTAAAAGGTTCTCAGCCTGATGACTCATAAAGTGCTCGAAAATAAAATAGCAGCCTGTATTTAAGTTAAGAGACAAGAGGAGTGTTGCATCACCAAGTGTGACGATATTGCTCTGCAGCAAACAAGCAATGTTTTCATGGGTTTGTTTGTCTTTTTGTAATTCTATGAGAAATAAAATGACTGCTCAAGATTGTATCCTGCTACTTCTTCTCAGCAAGCAGCACCGCAGCGTGATGCAAGGTGTGATGTTATCAGCCTGTTGTGGAGCCACAAACTCTTGATGTTTAATACTTTTACAGCCAAATCAAAGAATCAGTTACACAAATAAACTCAGCTGGATGCATGAACTAAACGGGAGGCGAGGATCTTTGTTTACTGCTGAAACAGAGGAGGCAGATGCCCGACGTCCCCTCGCGTTTCCACTAGTCTTTATCTTTCTGGCGTGAACTGCAAACCTCTTTCTGTGCTACTTTGCAACAAGTGAGTCAGAACTGACCACAACCAATATAAACTTCCGTACCAGCATGTTTAACCTTAACACTCCAGTTTTATCACCGACTAACTTAAGATGATGAAAAAACGTCATCTCTTCACTTCAGATATCCAAGTCATCTTAATTTCCACACTTTGAGCTTACACTGAGGGAATATTACATTACTTTGTCGATGGTTTTCCGTTGTTACTCACATGAGTAAACATCAAAACAAAAAACTGAGTTTTTTTCTATTTCTGGCTTTGTCTCCATTACAGTGTGGAAGTTTCACAACAAAGGACAGTAGTTTCACAACGTGGGACTGCAAGAACTTCAACTCAGAGTGTGACGAGACTTGAGAAAAAACAATCTGACCACACAGAAGTGCGTTTAAAAACAGCCGTATTCTCTCCCATCATTGAACAACATGAGGGAACCCTTTAAAATGAAAAATAAAAAACATTAGATTTAATTAATGCTCAGAGCAAAGATTTCTGTGCTGAAGTTTCTGTCTGCTGAACCTGAGTTGGTCAACATCTGGGGACAAACTCCCACCAAATCTGTCTCAAGTGTTAAACTGTTATTTTAAGAAAGTACAAGGTTATTTTTCTCTCAGATGTCCTTCAGATTATTAGTCAGTCAGTCAGGGATATTGTTTACTGGAACAAGAAATCAAATTAACTTTGTTTCTATAAATATCCTCCTGCATTCATCAGACTTTTATATTAGTCTTAGGAAACTACTAAACATCCTCTACGCTGCATTTTAAATGCATCTACCGAGGCGTTTAGCTGAAAAACATGATGATGCGTACTCCACTGATGTACTATAAGTGAGAAAAACAGTAACTGAAACATGATTTAACACTTGATAAGGTTTGAAGAAAACAGCTGTGATGGAATAATAACACCACGTCTTCATCTGGGGGATGAAGCTAGTGTGAACTTGAGACGTGAAAAATAAAGTAATCAGCATGCCTGTTTTCTTTTTTCATCTGCTTTTCACTGCTGAGATGCTACTGAAGATTAAATAACATGTTTCCTTTTATTTGAAGAAATATTCCAGCTGTAGATACCAACAATGTAAATAAAGCTAGTCAAGAATGTATTGATCACTAGACTCTCCGGAGCTCAAGAAACTGGATCTCTTTGGGTTATTCTCCTACAGAAAAAAACACTCTTTAAATGAATAAACTTTCTGTAGGAAATTTGAATTAAAGCAATTAAAAGTGAGAATATATTGTTTTTGCAGCGATTAATTCAGCGTTTGGTCCAGTTGACCTACATCAAAATGAAATGTAATTTTCTCAGAAGCAGAGACCACGAACTCTCCTTTTGCGTCTATCAAAGTCGACTTGTGCACTTATAAAACAGCAACAACCACGCCTGTAGTCTTTTTATAAACTTCTATCTGCATTGTGGGATTGATACTTGACTTTGAGACGTTCTTTGCAAGTTGAATGTAAAACTCAAGAACCATTTAAAAGCAAATGTTTTGGAGTTTGCATCTTATAAAACGAAATATGTTTGTGTTGTTTAACAGTCAAGCATCAGCTATATCCTATAAGGATAAAACATTAGCACACATCCTGGGTCGGTTTTCATGCTAAATACAAACCTTGTCCTGCTTCTTCACAGTACTGTTGTATAATATACAGTATTTGTGTGTGTTTGTTGTAGGTGCACTAATTATAAACACTTTCACACAGCAAAGATAGAATAAAGATGCACTGCAGATCCTGTCTTCATTCTGCCTCCACTATCCAGCTGTGCATTCACAGTGATCCCATGAAGGAGCAGTATTCCCACTCCAGAGTGTACTGTCACAAAGCATGGAGGGATTCTGCGCTCTGAAAACAGTTCCTTTCTTCTTCTTCATAGTCCACAGATGAAGGCTCCTTCAGCTTGTGAAACAACAGGGTTTGAACTCACTGAGTTTAAAAACCCAGTCTGACAGTGTGACTCTGCTCACTGGCTCTGCATTTCATCCTCTGCGTGGTGTTTGTGGCCAGTTTTGTGTCTTTGCTGTTCCTTTCTGCAGTGCCAGTTTATAAAGCATTCATTTGAGCCTCTACCAGCTTGTTACTGCCTTACAAGGTGGTACAAAAGTGCAGCAGTGGCAGCAAAAAGCTTACACCATTTATATCAATGCCATTCACACAGCATATAGCAGGATTAAACCACTAGAGAACTGAGACGAACTGGCTTTGTGAATGTGGTTTGAGTCTAATCACAGTTTCCATCGACGTACTTAAAAGTATAACTGTGAAGAGGTTGCATCTTTATCCGTTTCAACTTTTATAGCTTTTATCGTGGACACGTACCTACTGCGGTATGCTGTACTCCATAACATACCAGACTTTCACAGTACATCAGTAAAAACAAATACATTTTATTTCATTAAACTAACTGGTGATCTATCTAATGGTCAAGTACACTGTGCGTCTTTCACCTGGTGACGACTGTCGCAGGCTCCACCCCCTCATATGATCTGTTGAAGTTGAAGTTGGAAAAGGGGAAGGATAAAGTGCCGTTGGCTTTGTTATCAAAAATACACATTCAAAATACTTACATATGGTGTGGTATCAGATTCTAAACGCAAATTATCAAACTAAATAACACAATTACTTTATTAAGAGGAAACTTGGTCTTTTAAAGTAAATTTTTATATAACAGTGTACCCCCGTTTTATACTTGGTACGTTCCTGAAGGTTCGACGTGATTCGAAGCTTGAAGCGGGAGATGATTTGTGTTGTTAAAACAGTTGATGTCGATGCTACTGGAAGATATTAAAAGTAACACAGGTACCGTCCTACGTGCAGATATTAATGTATACAAATATATAATCAGCTGTCGTAAACACACAAGCATCAGCTCATATTTCCCTCGCTGTTTAGTTAGGTTCCTTTTGTTATTATTAGCTTGGATGCTGTTAGCTGCCGTTAGCTTTCCGCCGGTTAAAGATGGAGGTTGGTTGATTCTTCTTCAAGTGTTTTTGGTTGCAGTCAGGTTTGCGATCAAATGCATTGTCTCTGTGTCACAGCCTGAAAGAGTGTTTTGTCCTGCAGGATGGACATGACGACGTGTTTGAAGTCTCTGCTGTTAGCCATCCAGCAGTACAGAGACAGCAGGACGGGTCAGCACGCAGCGCAGCTGCAGAAGCAGGTGGAGGTGAGCTGCAGCATCCACTCACTCAGTCTGAGGATCACATCTGTTTATTCGTCCACAAAACACCCACCGCTGCAGCTTAGGAGCACAGCCATTGTATCACATCAGTCAATAACATGACCCAGGACAGAGATCAGAGGATTAAGAAACAAAAGTTGTATTTACCAAGTGAGATAAATGTAAATGTGTTTCAGCCATGTGTCTGAATGTATGGTTTTAGCCTTCAGTTTCTGCAGCTGACTTGTCTCTTATGTGCTTGTAGGAGGTTTCGGGTCTGAAATGCGACCAGCTGCTGTCCTCTGGTCAGGTTCTGCCCAGCGAGTGTGTGAGTGGGTTGGTGGAGCTGGCTGGAAACCCAAACACTAGTCCCACCCTGACGAGCTCCATCATATCCCTGCTGGCACAGTTAGGTAGGTTTTAGTGGTTTTCACTTGCAGAACAAAGGCCTGCTGTGCCGTGTGTTGTGTTTGCATGGCATGGCTCATAAGTCGCCGTCAGTTTTTAGGCTTGTAGGTTTGTTATTACCATCTCAGGCGTCTTCAGTCAGACTATATAAAGGGTTGGAAGTTGTCACTCTGTTGTTTGGTATCATGATGTTCACCACACTGAATGTGGACCAGGGAAAGTAAAGGAGAGAGTTGTCTGAGGAGGTCAGAAAGAACATTTTAGGCCATCATGTTAAAGATTAGAAGACCATGTCCCTGAGACTGCAGCTGGACATTTCATTCAGAAGTTTAGACTCTCACAGGACTATAGACAACCTCCCTGGACGTGGACACAAGAGGACAACTGATGACAAACTGAAGAGACGGATAATACAAATGGAAACAAAAGAGTCCAGAACAACGTCCAAAGAGATTCAAGATGAACTCCAAGGTCACAATTTAAAAACACTTCTCATTAGTCAGTGTTCAGTAAATTATTTTTTCTTTTTGACAGTTTCTAATTGGTGACTACTGTTGGTTTTTTTTCTTTAATGAAATGGTATCAACTAGTTTGTCCATGTGTGTAATCACATGTCGTGTCTCTCTACCAGCTGTAGTTGGACAAAGTGGGATTGCTGGACATGTCTGACTGTCTCTACTCATTTGTGAATACACCAGATATATGTGCATCCATGTGGTCAGAAGTAAAATTGCTACATAGTGGTTTTGATATAAAAATATTTCATCTCTTTGGAGCACGTTTGTTGTGTTTAGCTCTTTGCTTGAGTTTTAGGTCACTAAAAATTTGTGGATGAGAGAGAGAAAAAAAACTATCTTCACTGCTTAATTCCTGATTTTAATCTACATTATAAAAAAATAGTTTTACCATAGTGCAAGTTATAGTAGATGTTAATGAGGGAGTACCAAAGTTGCCTCTTCAGCCATTATAAAATCTTTTTACTTGGTTCTGAGGTTTTGGCACTGAAATCAGAAAGAATCGGACTCAAAGTTTATCATGTGCAGAGTAAGGAAACATGTTTCCCTGTACAACTAAAGTGGTGTTGGTGTAAAGATGTACTGTATTGTAGAGTCAGGATTAAATCTAAGAAGTTATTTCTTAGATCTAATACTGCCAGCACTTTTTTACGTAATCTTTTGGTCTCCATCTGGACACCTTGGCCTTCAGCCTGTGATCATCCCAGTCGAGAGATTCTTCACAGCAGCTACAACCTCACCAGTACGTTGGCTGCTGTCATCCACTGCCACAGCAGCGCTCCAGGAGAGCCTCTGGTGCTGCAGGTGAGTAGTTTCAGTTTGTCTTTTATTTTTCACGTTCATTATATCGATGTACCACTGTAGTAAAGATCAGGTCTGAATACTTCACCAGTTTCCCTCAACCTATAAGATACTTCAGTTATACACTTGTAATGTAATGTTGATCCCTTTTTCACCATATATAATAAGAGCAGAAAATATAAAACCTGACATGAGAAAATTTAATTTTTTTGCCATGTTAGACTTTTTTTTTTTTTTTTTTTGTCTAGAGCTCAGACATTCCACAGTAAAAGTAGACATCCATCCGTTTTCTTTACCTGCTTAATTGTATACAGGTTCCAGTTTTTTTAATATGAATGTTTGTGTCGTATCATGTTCATTTATGCGGAGCTGGATGGAGATGGTCCCTGCCTGTCATGGTTTCATCTTTGGTCTAGAGAGGTGTTGTTATTAAATCATTTCCTTCGCTATCACTGTTTAATCATCACTCCGTATTTCTCCGTATTCATGTTCTATTTTTCAATTCCTCTTTCACTCACTGAAATAGGCATGAATGTGTTTGAATGTTGTTTGTACAAAATGCAATAATTCCTTTGTTCAAAAGTTAATTCATTGTACAAACCTTTATTGAAGATTGGGAGATTACCGAGGCAGAAGGGTGGATGTAAGCTGCTGGAGAAGTTCAGAGTATTCAGGTTCAGGTTCAGGACCAGTTTTTCCTCCTGAGCAGGCTTGTTTTTGGGTCAGATTAAGTTCCACGTCTTTTCTGGTTTAACTCAAATGTTGTCTTGTATTTGTGCTTCAGTGTCTCCAGGTGCTGCAGAAACTAACGTACAACATTCGCATCTTCCAGTCCACAAACTACATCCATGAGCTGGTAACGTTTCTCATGACCAACATGTAAGAGCCACACGTCTCAGCTGTAAATACGAAAGGCCTGCTGTGGGTTTTGTTTTCAGTAACCCCATCACTCCCTGTTTTGTCTTCTGCAGCCAGTCTCATAATGATGACATCATCATGCCGTGCCTTGGCCTCATGGCCAATCTTTGTCGAGACAACCACTCAGTGCAGAGTCACATTAGGTCTCTGGTGAGTCCCTGTGAAACCACGTCTCTAGGATGTGGCGATGAAGTAATCAGATTATGAACTTTCTGTAATCAGGAAAGACTTGTTAAGACCAAAGATCTCCTTTGCAGTACAACATAATTTACCAAAGCAAACACGAGTTCTGGGTTAATTCATGGTACCTGTTCTGGGAACAGATACCATGAATTAAATCCTGAGAGCAAAAACAATAACTTCATAAAAGTTACATGAATCTTACAGAATAGGGAGGATAAGTGATATATGAATTCTTTCATATGTATTGATTATTGAACAAAATATCAACATATCACACCCCCCACCCCCAGGTTCTGACAAAGTATCCTGGATTAGAAAGGTCATAGAATTACTTACCCTGCCTTTAAATTGAAAGAGTATGTATAACTTATTATTTTGATCTGTTCATCATGACAAGTTTGGCTTAAATAGGCAATGGTTGTCATTTATTTTCATAGATTTTATCTGACACATCTGATACTTTTGACACTTTAGTGTTAAACTGCTGTTTGTGTTAAAACAAGTGACCTACCCTGTTTAAGACACCAAACAACCCGATGTGCGTGTGTTTATGTCAGCTGCGTCGTTTCACGCCTGTGTTTTTGCAGGACAACGTGAAGCCGTTCTATCGTACGTTGATCAACTTCCTGGCTCACAACAGTCTGACTGTGGTGGTCTTCACGCTGTCCATCCTGGCCAGCCTCACTCTGAATGAGAAGGTGGGCGAGAAGGTAGGTGGAAATAACGAGCTCGGTTCATTTCTTTACGCTCAAATAAGACAACTTTAAATAGAACTATAACTTTTAAAGATATAGTTACCTTGAATCTTTATCCATGTTATGCTCTTCCTATTTTTAAAAGGTTCAGAATTGACTTATATCCTAATGTACCCAGTTTTGAGGCCAACATCTTAGGAGGTGCCTGACTGACTAAGCAATAAATAAAAAGTTTAAAAGAGCGGTTAATATTAGAAACATCCATGTCTTTCGTTCCCAGGATTTGCTCTTCAGATCATCCAGACAGAAGTTTATCTGATCTGTTCAAAGAATCTGTCTGCAGACCACGGGAGACATTTATTCTGAAAGGGTCTCCCTGGTCTTCCTGTTCTTGAATGTTTCTGGTGCTCGATGATGCTCCTGCCTCATCCACAGTGCTCCAGACTTCTGGTGTCATTGTGAAGAGGCCTTTCCACACCCCCTTGGCTGTCTTGTGTGCTCTTCCCGGCCTTTTGATTTGCTTGCTTTCTTTTTGAGAACTTACCGGACTGTGGATGTGACCACAGGTCTCAGTCATGTCTGTTTTTTTTTTTTTTTTTAAATGCTGGCCTCTTTCACTTGCATTATGATCTTCTGGGTTTCATTTTGGTAGCTCCACTCAAACAACTGGCAAACATCAACTCAGTACCTGATACCAACTCCAGACCTTTAATCTGCTTCTTTAGTCCTGAAGTAATGAGGGAATGGACCTTACTTCTGAAATTCTTCTCAGTCAGTTATCCAGATGCCTTTGTTCCTGTGAAAACCGAGCCATTTTACTTGAAATTGATGTGATTTCTAAATGGTAAATGTGATATTTCTGGGATTCATCTTGAATTAAAGTTGAAGCTTAAACTTTGGTCACAGCTAAATGTTTTATTTCAAACCCATTGTGGTGCTGTATAAATTTAAAATCATAAACTGTGTGGTGTCATGAAAACGTTTATTCTCTTGGTTCTCCTTTTGTGTTGAGTTTTACTCTTCGCTGGTGAAGTAAACCGCTCTCCGGGTGTTCAGTTCTAATTTTTATCATCTGTCTGTGTTTTGTTTTTAGCTGTTTGATGCAAAAAACATCCACCAGACCTTTCAGCTCGTGTTCAACATCATTGTGAACGGCGACGGTACTCTGACCAGAAAGTACTCAGTTGACCTTTTGGTTGACCTTTTGAAGAGTCCTAAAATAGCCGATTATCTCACCAGGTATGCTCCCATATCAATGTTTTTATTGTTTTATTATCTTTGTTTGCTCCACACTTATTTCTGAATCTTTTATCTTTAGGTATCAGCACTTCTCAGCATGTGTGTCTCAGGTTTTAGGTCTGTTGCATTCAAAAGATCCAGACTCTGCAGCCAAGGTAAGAAAGTAGAATTAAATACAACACGGCGTGTTTCTGCCTCTCTCATTGTACAAAAACAGAATCACTTAAATGTGCTGACAAAGTGTCAAGGGCTGCTTTGTATAAGTGGTTTTAGATATTGATCAGTACAGTAATAATAGGAAATTAATGACACTGGGAAAAATTGAGAAAAAGATAACTAAAAACAAACTACATTCTCAGTCTCGTTCTCAGTTCTTCAAGAAGTATGTTTACCAGAAATTACAAATTAATATTCTGAGAAACTACTAAAAACCCAGCAGCCAGACGTCAGAGTCTGCAGACTTCAGTCAGCATGTTCATTTAAAACTGGATGAAAGTACAATTAAAGAAAAAAAAAATCTGAAAACGGGTTGTTTGGACGGGTTGTAAAGATGCATCTTTAAACAAACCTTCTGGAACAACGTCTTTTGGACAAATATCACCAAAGTGGAGATGTTTGTCCTTAATTCACCAGATGTGATGAGAAGAAAACATATTACAGCCCTTCTTCAGCATGGTGGTGGAGGGGTCATGGTTTGGGCTTGCTTCACCCAAACCAGTGTTAAAATAAGGCCACCTTCTCCGTTTGTGTTGGATGCAGGTGTTGGAGCTTCTCCTGGCCATGTGCAGCATCTCAGGTCTGCGCTCGCTGCTGTGTGATGTGGTCTTCCGACCAGCCGGACCTAAAATCAGAGCCGGAGGACGGAGGCAGGGGACGGGACTGGATGCTGGACGAAAGGCGGAGTGTGGGCTGGCTCTGGTGCAGTGGCTGAGCTCGCCTGTGGAAGGAGCTGAAGCCTGCTCTCTGCAGGCCCTGCAGCTGTTGAATGAACTGCTGGAGGTATCTTTACTAGTATCAGTCGTAGTACTAATAGTACTAGTATGAGTACTAGTGTGGGGTTAGAAGTGGTAGTCAGAGTAAAGTATTTCTAGTGATTTCTGTAGGCTTTTATGTGTTGCTATTTCTCATAAAGTGATTTTTTAGATTTATAGTACCATTTAAAAGCTTGGTTACAAATTGGTGTGAAACCGATATTACACCTGGAGACCCAGGTAAAAGCAGTGACTGTGTTGTGAGTGATGACTACCCCTCAGCTTTAGTGAGATCTTTACTCAAGAAACCAACACCAGTAAGGTATTTTACGTTTGAGTAGGAGAATATCAGTCCAGCTTCACTTAAAGAATATTACAAAAATGATCGTCTCTACAATAATAATACAATAATTGGGTATTTTCAGAAAAATGAAGAGATCTCTAAATTATTATTTTTGTGGTTTGAGCTCTTTTTATGGGTCTCTAGAAGTTCCAGAAAAGTCTGAGCGGATGTGTTTGTATGTCCTCCTCCCAGGAGTCTCTGGGGGCCGAGAGCGTGTCTGAATGTACGCTCAGCTTTGTGGAGATGTTGCTCCCGGTCCTGCTGGGGCTGCTGAAGGGTCTGGATCCAGCACAAGGAGACGCTCACGTCAGGAAACACTGCCAGCGTATCACACACGTCACCAGCCTGCTGCTTGATATCCTTCACAGAATCTGTTCGTCTGCATTTGCTTTCCCTGTTTTTTTTGTTTTTTCTTGCTTTGAAGCCTTAACTCTTCCACTCCTGTGTGCGGAGGACTCCACCAGATGTTTAGTGTCCCGTCAGGTGAGCGCTCAGCTCTGCTTTTCCCTGGGAGAGTCCCTCATGTCCTGTTGTCATGGCAACAGCCCCATTACCTGCCTGTCCTCTGCTTCTGATAATGATCTCAGGTGAGTGAAAAGTAACCTTGTTCATCAGCTTTTCAGTGTATTCTTGCATATTTTTTCAACGTTTGTGATTTGTGGTAAAATCGGCTGTTTAGTTGAGTTGTTCATGTTTTTGAAGTTCTTGTTGAACAGGTGGATGTTTGTTTCTGAGCAGGATGTAAGAAATCTGTTGTCCTGCTCTCAAACTTGTGCTTTTGTTTCAGTCAGGTGTCTGCAGAGGCTCTTCTGAAAACGCTGGAACTAATGAGCAAACTGAGACAACCCGTGAAGGACATGGAGACCAGCTTCTACAGGATGTTGCAGGTAAACACACAAACACTCTCTTCTCTTCTCGGTGCCTTGTCTTTAAGTTTCCAGCTGGTTAATTCTGAGCTGCTGCTCTTCAGGACCAGAGGATCGTGACGCCCCTGTCTCTAGCTCTGACGTCCCACCACAGAGACCAAGTACAGACTGGACTCGCCCTCTTGTTTGAGGCCACTCCTCTCCCAGACTTCCCGTCATTGGTGTGAGTCACTGGCAGGAAATGACATGAGGAAACATTACTAGAATAATCTAATGTCTGCCGTTAGTGAGATGAATTATCTGATGACACTATTTCATGTGAATTTTGAACAAAATGTGCTTTTTTATATGCTGTTGTTGATTCCCACTTGTCAAACTGCTTTTCTTTTTTTTTTTTTTTTTCTTTTTTAATTGTCAAGCCTGGGAGAAAGCATCGCCGCCAACAACGCCTATCGTCAGAGGGAGGCTGAGCTGTCCATCAAGCGCGTTGCGGTGCAGGAAGTCCCGCCTCCCAGGTTGAGCACCAGCACGCTGGACTCCTCTAATGCTTCCAGAAATCTGAACAGTCTGGTTGAGAAGATACAGACGGGTTTGGAGGTATAGTATACCTGTGTGTTGTACTAAAACTGCAAATATTGATTATAAGCCCAAATTTCACCAGTTGAAATAATTATCTGAGAATGTCTGTGACAAGCTTTGGGTGCATCAGCTCTCTTTTCTACCTTATATTGACAGCTGTCTTTAAAGCAGCCGGGAGGATTCAGCCATTTACTCCTCCTTTCATGCACTGATCCTATCTAAGATTGGTCCTACAGCTTTGGGCCTCCCTCTTCTGAAATACAGAATAGTGTAAAGATGAATATTGGAGAAGTTTCATGCTTTTTCTCTGATCTGGGTTTGTGATGTTACTATACTTTTTAACGGCTCACTGGAAGGCTAATTTTCAAATAAAGTACAGAATTATTTTATGTAGGAATTTTTAATTTGTAGTCATGTGAGACGATCAAATATTTGCTCTCAAAGAAGTTGATTTGTTTTTATCATATGTTCAACAGAGGAAGAAATCTCTTAGTTAAAGGCTCAGATGAACTTTTAGACTCGATTTGTTTTACATCTTACATCAGTTGGATAATGATGATCGTTATTATTATTATTATTATTATTATTGTTATTGTTTTTTTTGTCATCTCAGAAAAAATGTCTCATGCTTGTGACCATTTGTTTTTGCTGCTTGTTCTAAGGCACAAAAACAAGACAAAACACTAATCACCTACTTCGTTTAGCTTCTACAGGTTTTCTTAATTGTTTGTTTTGCTTGTATAGCACCATTTCACCAAACCAAACAGCACAGACTGAATAATTTCAGCAATAAAACTACAAAGAAAAAAAAAACAAAACAAACCGTCTTGACCTATTTCCCCATTTCAAAGTTAGCTTTTCTGTCATCCTATTTTCATTTTGCAAGCCGACCCGCCCACTGTCAGTGATTGACAGGAGCAATGTAAAGCTCAAGATTATAAACCGGTTCTTGTTTACCTGTTTGTGTTTTTGTTTTGCAGCTGCGGGATCAGATAAAGGACTCTCACGTGTCTGAGATCATTGATGTTTATGAGCAGAAACTGGCTGCTTTTGCGGTGAGTCTTTCACAGTAAAACATTCTTTATTCCTGCTTCGTGTTTCTCTTATTTTACTTTCCAAAAGCCTCTCCTGGAAGTTTTATATTTAGGGAGTTGAAGTCTGCACGACTGGATGTTAACACTTGAGTATTGATTTGAGAGTCAGGAGAGTTTTAAAGTCCTGTCTGCTTCCTCATCAGTCGAAGGAAAGCCGCCTGCAGGACTTGTTGGAGGCGAAGGCGCTGGCTCTCTCTCAGGCCGACCGTCTCATCGCTCAGTACCGGTTCCAGCGGGCCCAGGCTGAGGCCGAGGTAATCTGGACCCGCCACAGAATTTCACATCAGTAAAGCTCACCGGCTCTTTTCCAACCATTTAACAAGGTTGTGTGGAAAGAAAAAATGTCTTCCAGAGTTCCAAAATTGAGTTTGCATCACATTATTGATGACCAAGGATTTGTGAACCGGAGTGAAGTGGATAAATTAAAGATGGACCAGTTCATGTTCAGTCAGCCTTATGAAGGTCATTGAGTGGCAGCGGATGTTGGTCTTCCACACTCAAGAGTTTCCTTGGCTGATGTGTGGTTTCTCTCTCCGTCTGCCCGCAGGCTCGTAAGCTGGCCTGTTTGTTGAAGGAGGCCGAGCGGCGGCGGGAGGACCTGCAGGGCGAGCTGAGCAGCCAGGTTCTGGAGGTGGAGCGATCCAGGGCCGACATGGAGGAGCTGCTGCAGCACAACGCCAGGCTGCAGCGGGACTCTGAAGAACACCAGGCCCTCAAAGGCGCCTACAACGCCCTGCTCAGCAGGTCAGAGGCAGACGGACACAACTGAGACCGTCTCATCTTCTAGATAATTACAAGGTCACATCTGAACATGTAGATAAAAGCAGATGTTTTTGTGCCCTCTCCTTCTGCTCCCGTTCAGCTTTCTGCTCAGAACCTCTTTGTTTTTCATGTCTGAGATGTCCATGGCTTCTAGCATTTGCTTTTCTGCGTCATACACCTTCGTACATATGACGTTATCGGACCATTTTTACCAAAACTTGTAGGTTTACGAGCAGCTTTGTTCGATTTCTTTGTTTGACTGAATTTGATTTTGAGCTTTGCATCTGGTGCTTTTTAAGAACTTTAACATTAGTTTCAATTCCTGAAAACAGTCAATTTGAGTTCAAAAGAAGGATGAATGGATAAATGGCAAATAGATTCTTGCTGTTTTAACAGCAAAAAGGAAGTAGTGCCTATGTTTCATTAAAAAAAATGTTAAAAAAGAAGCACAGTTAGCATTAGATGTCTTTTTTTAGGGGTTTCCAGAAATTGACGTCATCCTCTAAATTGATGATAAATTGAGAGTTTTTGTTTGTTGGTACAGATGTGAAACTTTGAGATGATACAAATTTATTGTTCTGAAAGCAACACTTTTAATTAATTAATTAATTAAAAATATGCATATCTTGTAATGTTTTATTTCTGAAAGATAAAGATAAACCACGATTTCGTTGCTTGTTGAGTGAGACTGTAGTTGCAGGTAAAAGTTGTCGGGTTGAAGGTATCCAGTCGTGACCTCACAGAGGAGCAGCTTTATCAGGATTCTCGTGTAACGGAGGATCTTCTCCGCAGGTTAAATGAAACCGAGCGGCTGCTGAAGGATCTGCAGACGGCTCACGTTTCGCTCACCATACAGAACGACTCTCTGAGGAAGAACCACGAAGTACTCCAGCAGCAGCAGGACAAGTAACCCACTCAGACGCTGAGATCTTCAGAGCTCCCGGAGTCGCCTGGCGTGAACTCGCTCCTGACACGTCTCTCTGTTTCAGGCTGGAGTCGGTTCTTCAGGAGAGAGAGGAGGAGATCAAGACGCTCCACTCAGACCTGAAAACGAAAAACGACAACATTGCAGGTTGGTCTGATGACACCGATCAGCTGTTTTCACACGTTTAAGCGGTTTTATTGACTCTTCAGGTCAAAAGATCTTAATTTCTGTCTTAAGTTGTGGTGAGTTCCCCAATAACACCTTAATAACCGTCTCTAATAACACCTTGGAAGTTCTGACTGCAAAACCGACAGCAGTTATTAGCCTTTGTTTTTGCTCCACTGCAGACGGTTTGGATGTCTTTCGTTTGTCTGACAGTCGCTCTGCATCACATGCTTCATTTCAAAGTTGTATCCAGAGGAACCAGATTTGTTCTTCGGTTAAAAGAAGAGAACTAAAATGTTTAGTTGAGCGTCGTCAAGACTGGAGGCCTGTTTACATGTAGACGGCGCCCTCTGCTGGAGTGAACTGCAACAGCGTCACTCACTTAAATGCTGGTTTTTATTTATTTTATTAGTTGAGGATTGTATTGTGTTCCTATGAGGATATTGCCGATTACATTTGGATGGTTCACGGGTCGGTTCCAGCTATAAGGGCCTGTCTTTCCTCGTATGATTTCCTTCTCAGGAGTTGACGTTGGAAGCTAATAACAACACACTTGCCAATCTTTCTTGTTCCCTAAACTGAATTGGATTAGAGTTGGGTTATATCTTTTTTTTTTAATTTTTGTTTTTAACTTGTGATTGTTTTAGGTCTGCGTGCTGAGCTGCGAGCTGAGGAGGCAAAGGTGAAGGACAAGGACCTCGAGAGGAGAGAACTGGAGGAGACGGTGGACGTTTTGAGGAAGGAGCTTAATAAGACGGAGCAGGCCAGGAAGGACGCCAGCATCAAGGTGAAGAAAAGCACTAGCTACCCTTAAAAAAAAAAAAAAAAAGTGTTTAGAGGTTTAGAAAATCGACCAAAAAGAAAAAATCACTACAGCTGGATATGTCAAGAGACGGATCGAGCAGTGAGCAGGAATGATTGAACTGAAACGTTCTCTGTCGCAGGCGTCCTCTCTGGAGCTCCAGAAGAGTCAGCTGGAGACGAAGCTGAAGCAGAAAGAAGACGAGCTGAACAAACACTCGGCCATGATCGCCATGATCCACAGCCTCAGCAGCGGCAAGCTGAAGAGTGACGTCAACCTGTCGCTCTGAGCAGCGAACAGCCGTCAAGATGAGTGACGCAAAAAAACCCCCAAAAAAAGGTCCTCCACCAGCCTCATGAACTATGGCCTTTTATACTTTAATACACCGTCTTAGATGTAGTTAAAAACAGTGAATGAATTATATTAAACTAAACTTTTAACGTGATGGTCGTGTTTGCGTCTGTGTTTTTATTGTTTGGTAAATAAAAGTCAGATCTTCCTTCTTACTGAGCTTCTAAGTCTCGGGGAGATGATTTTTGTCGGCATCCCGTGTCTCTAAGCCAACTAGAACTTTCATCAACCCTAAAACTAAATTAGAATGAATAAAAATAAGCTTTCAATCAAAAACAAAACCTGAGATATGAAGTCAGAGGTCAGAAGGCCAAGATGCAAACCTTCAGCTGCTGCACAAACGCCTCCACACCCCTGAGTTCTTTCTGTGGGCGGTGTGGTTCCTCGTCTAGACAATCAGGTTCCTCCTTCAGGT
>JAOWBL010031396.1:0-29509 GCA_028564865.1 Zenarchopterus dispar
TGGATGGATGGATGGATGGATGGATGGATGGATGGATGGATGGATGGATGGATGGATGGATGGATGGATGGATGATTCTGATACTAGATCATCTTGGTTTCGTCTGTCAGGTGTTCTCTTATCACCCCCTATAAATATCTTCAGTGGTTTTCCAGGATTTTGCCGTCTCTCATTTCTTTTTTCTTTTTTCTTCGAAGCCTGATGACAGCCTCTTTCACTTGCATTGAGATCATGGACTTTACATTGGTAGCTCCATTCAAACAGCCAAATGCCATCTCATTACCTGACATCAAGTCCAGAACTTATATCTGATTTGTTTGTCTGGAGGAAACAAGGAAATGAACCACATCTGGTTCACTCCCTCGTTTTGGAGTCCCTTAAAATGCAGGTACGTTATGTAAAACCTCTACCTAAACTTTGATTAGACCTTTTTTATTTGTTTCAAATCATTAGGTGGAGAATAAAGCCAAAATTATGAAAATGATGTCAAAGCCCAAACACTGTTGGAACTAACTATTACTATACTAAAATGATGGTTGCTCTGTGACTTCCCATTCCTCAGGAGACATATAAAATAAAAAAAGACATCATAAACATGGATATTCCACAAAAGAAGAGAGAGGCTAAATGAATTTGACAGTAAATGGAGGCGGTAGCTGAAACATGTTGGCATGCTCGATGAAACGGAGTCTACAAGTCCGGGGAGACGTCTTGTAAAAGTCATCTGTGATTCATGCGGAGAGAATCAGCTCCCTGGAGATCTCTGATTAGTATCCTGCTGTGGAAACTGCAGGACACACAGAGAAATGTCTCCAACAAACGAGGAATGTGAGCAAGGGCCCTTTCTTCAAGCCCGCGTTCCTTCTTCCTGTTTTTATTTTGTGTCGTGTTTATGGTTTTGTGTTTTTAGGGATGTATAGATCACAGCTTTCTATATGCGGGGAAAGGATTTTTTCTTTCTGTCTTGCTTTTGACGTATCAGTGAGAGTCAATCAAATATCTGCTCATGTGTAGGTGTGAATGGTTCGAGTTTACAAGAACATATTTTTTTTTATCTGCCTTTTTTTGACACAATTACTTTAACCTTTGAAAATAAATGGAAGGTTTTTTTTGTTTTATTTGTTTTCATACAAGCAGTTATAAAGTTACAAAAACTCAGATTTAAACCTGCAATCAGAGTGATAACCTGTATACTTAAAAGAAATGGTGCAGATATGACCAAAAATAATGGAAAAAGTAAAAATAGAATAAAAATAAAATAAGAATAAAGTAAAATAAATATACGAGGTATCAGTTTATAAAATAAAGCAAAAATATACAATATATACATGTGCAAAGTAACCTATATGCTAAATTTGTTGACAGTTTTTATAAGCACTTTCTCTCTTTTTTTTTTTTAACTATCTCACCTAAGATCCGTTTCCCACTCATTTATTCAGATACTTAAAAACTATAAACTGACGCAGGTTTGCATGTCATCCCCACTTTCCCTCCCCTTGGTTGTACTAAAGTACAACAGTTTTATGAAAACTAAAAATGACTGCCAAAAAATAAGTAGTGCATGTATAGATTTAAAAAAAATGGATTTCAAGTTTATAAATGGCTTATACCTGGAAGAAGAGCTGTCTGTGAACCGTGTAGTCCCTGTTTATTTTTAATCTCCGCTACTTTAAGAATACAGAACTACAAACGCCTGTAATTATTTGACTGACAGCATGTGAAACCGAGCGGATTTGACTCAAGTGTTTTTTGATTGGTCGAACTCCTGGAGGCTTGTTAGGACACAGAGACACTGGCTCATGAATGTCCACTTGTCCCGTTGGTGATCAGATCATGTTTTCAACATATCAACACTTTATTAATACTTCATTTTCACCATTTCCTGTAAATGACCTTACTACTTCAAATGCCTTCATACTTGTTTCAGCCAGAATTAGATTCAGAGTATAAAAGTGGACAGAACGACAAACCAAGAACACAAAAGTTACAGATGGACACCTCTGTCTAATAAATACTATGACCATTACCTGCCGTTGTGTAACAATAAAAGTTCCAGTATTCGTCTTTAAGTCACCTTTATGTATATATTTTTTCTGTATATGCCTGTATAGGTGTGGAAAATGCCAAGAAATCATGACTGAGTCAGAAAATTTCTGCAGCCAGGAAATAGAAAGGCTGATGACGCCGCCGCCGCCGCCAAGCTACTTTTCACAGCACAGATGCCAACAGACGAGGCCGTCTTGGCATGTTAATCAGTGAAATTGATAACTTTTTATATCCAAATCGCATTTAAGTGAATGGATTATTTGCCTTGCTAGCGTGAGATGGCGCTCAGAAGTGTTGGACTCTGCAGCTATGGTCACTGTACCCACGATCTTTTGGACCAAAATCCAGACACACACACACACACACACACACACACGTACACACACACCAGCTGCCAGTTAACAGTTGGAGTCAAGACTGAGGAGAGTCTAGCGCTGGGACAGCATTTTCAGCTTTAGCCTTTCTGCAAATCCATCAGCACGCTGGCCCGTGTTCATAAAGCAGCCCTCCACGAAGCGTTGTCAGAAAGCAAATACGTTTGCACAAAAAAAAAAAAAAAAAAAGACAAACTGCATCCACTGAACCACAGTCAGTCAACTGTGCCTCACAGCCACATTTCTTTGGAAATGCTCGATAGCTGTGGTGAATTTACCATTTATGGATTGTGGTGTACACCTGCCTTTTGGCCATGGGAAGCTGGTTTAAAGCTCCTAAAGAGGTGTGACTTCTGTTAAAATGTATATCTCCAGGTAGAAGGAGAGCACAACCTCGAACTTAGTGCATATCTTCCCTGAGTCTGTGGTTGGAAAGCACCATCAGAGCCGGTGACTGAAAGGAGGTGAAGAAGCTGATAAAGAAAGCTGCCGTGTCCTGAAGGGTGCAAACCCCAAGTCTTTAATAAATGCTGCACGAGTCGCGTCAGTGAAATACTCTTCACTATGCATGGCTGCTCCTGAAGTGGTTCGGTTTAGGGATGAGTCCGGGTCGTGATTCGGGTGGAGAGTTGAAGTCGGTTGTTAAAACCTTAAGACATTTATGAGCATTAACATACAAATAGGAAGTTCTTAAGAAGGGTTTTAACAAGATTATTTGAGAAGTCAGGACTTGTTATACTGCAATTTGCATCTGGTTGAAAAGCCAAGGGAAAAAAAAGAACTATATGTCATTCAGTTTAAGTTTATAGCTTCCCTCTCGTTTTGTTGTAATTGGCAGTTTATCATGAATGAGAGCAGAAGAACCTGGCGAATCTCGACATGAAATGGCACGAAGCACACTGACAGAAGTTGCAGGCTAAAAGCCCACATTTCCATCGGCCATTCAATTTCAGGCAGCTCTTGATAAGCTTGAAGTTGTTAAGCCGCTGCACTTTTGCTCGGCAGATATGAACCAAGCCTTATCTTTTGTAGTGTGCGGTTGAAAATAAGTGCTGACGTTTAGGAAAACGCGGCGCAATCAGCAAGCGTGTTAGTGTTGCTGGTAAATTGGATTTCTAAGTCACTGGCCATAGAAGTGGGAAGGGGGTTAAAAAAAAAGCTCGTTTTATGCATCATGTCTCTACTTTTCATGCGCTGAAGTATGTATTTATCTCTCCAAGGAGCTTAAAGTGCTCTTTAGAGCATCAAAACAATATAAAAGGCAAAATAACACAGATTTGATAAGATTTGGAGGAATTTAAAGCGGCTGCAGACTCGACTTTACCTTCGGTTATAACAAGACACATGTTTGGTGTCAGCTGCAGGCACTTTAAAACACCTGCATGGAGAAACAATTAAACAAAGCAAACGCACAATTCATCCTTTCATTTTTTTTAGGCTTAGGATGAATTTTAAATGAGTATAGAGTTCATTTTACAGGGGTTAATGGTTTGGTTTATTCCTAATCAGTTTGGAGAAACTAAGCTATTGTGACTTTGTATTTTAAATTACTTGCATCAGATGAACTGAAAACAGTGCACCTCTGAAGCCTTAAAGCTTACTGGTGATTACTAGATAAAATTATGAGCATTTGTACTTACTATTATCCATTTGACATCCTTTCCAAGAATCACAGGTGATTTTTTTCCTTTATTTTTCTGTTGGTGATATTTTTCTGTGTTTTGCTGAGAAAAAGCAAAACTTTGCTAGTTCTTTGGAAATTCTCATCACATTTTATGTCTTCCTTCTGTAAACTTTAATTTCTTTGTCATCTGTGGACAGAACTAAATACCAAAAACTTATCTTTGTTCTTGAAAACTTGTGTTTATGACGAATGCAGCAGTTTAACTAGGAAGTTGATGTGGGATGATGGCCATACTGACCCTTAAATATTCTTATGAAGAAGTTCTTCATGTGCCAAGATCCTAAATAAAGATCATTATCTAAAAGAACACTTCCTGTTGAAGTAAAGTGTGAATGAAAAAAAAGGAATTAAAACAGGCACGCTGTCATCACACAGGTCACATGTCACTTCGGATGTTTTTCTCGTCTCTGAAGAACATGGCAAATTATTTTTGATGAGGCCATTAACTCATCATCTGTGGCGGAAGTGGTATCAATCAGCCAATCAGTGATTGATATTCAAGACACACAACTTTAAGATTGCAATTAACACACTAATATTGAGTGTTTTTCTTTTTTATCCTTTTTAAAATAGCAGGAAAAAAAGTTTTAGAAGTGCAGTGATGAGCAACATCATCATTCTTGTGTAGTCATGTTTAAAGTCAGAATTTATCATCTTTTTTCTGCCTGAGGCCTGATTTTACAAACTGGTTTAACAGTTATTTGTGTAAAAGTTTTAGAAAGACTAAAAGGTCCCATAAAATAAAAGGAGTAGAATTAAATATGTTTATAAATGGCTTAAAAATCCAATTCATGCAAATTTGTAAGGTCACAATTTAATTGTGGTTAACTGGAATATGATTAAATGATCTCATAACTAAGACAAATATCATTTTCCCCATTACCTGACCTGAAGCACTTTTTTTTCTTTCTGTCTACATCCACACACACTTCACAATTTTATCAGCTCCTTGTTGTTGTTGTTGACATTATTGATAAAACATCAGCTTCAGTTATATTTGAATCAACATTTCCTTACTTTCACAAGTCGTCCTCCAGCTTCATCTCACACTCTCCCTTCCTGCTATTGGCCCAAACAAGCACGGTTAAATATGCAGCGGCTGCATGTTGCTTTACAGAAACATGTCACACATCAACACTGATGAAACTGGCTCACAGAGCTGCATCACGCTACAGGCGACACTGCAGACCAAAAGCACTAGCTGCATGTCTATATGGGTGATTAAGTCGGTGAGGTTTTTCTGAATTTTCAGGCTGGAACCTTGGTGGTCGTTCCAGTTGAAGCATCCAACTAGGAACTCATAAATTCTGACTTCAGAGTACAAACAGAACAAGATGATATTAGATCAATTAACTCGATGTATCATCGATATCACCAAAGCTACCATGGTACGATTTTGATCGTACTAGTGATAAATCACTTCCATTCATACTAAATCACAGTAACTAAAATATCATTTCACTTTTTTTATTTCTACATTTGAATTAGCAAACAATAGGACACTTACTAACATGTCTTGATGTGGATTACATGTACTTATATGTGATTAATAATTGCATTTTGGATCCATGCTACTGGATTGTTCATCTTTGATGTAGATCAATAGATCACTGTAACACCACCAGAGAGTGGGTTTGACTCTTTGTTGGGAGTTATTAACATGAAATTAAAGATAAAAATCTTAGTCAAAATTTTTTTATGACATGTAGAACATCAAAATGTAACACAAAAAAGTAAAACATATCCAAAATAATATGTTCAGACCTTCAATATATGTATGACACACTCTTTTTAAAAAAATGATTAAAAAAATTAAAGATAAAATTATTAAATGTGGTCTTTCTTACTTTTCAGGTCAACAAGACAGAAGACAAATCTCTGGAGGAGCGTGGACGCATCATGATTTCCCTCAAGTACAATACCCAGAAGTCTTGCTTGGTGGTGGGCATCATACGTTGCGCTCACCTCGCCGCCATGGACGCGAACGGCTTTTCCGACCCCTACGTCAAAACGTCAGTATGCAAAGTCACATTCAGACAGACACCGCCGGTGCTTTGTGGTGGGGGCATGCTGGTCCAGGATAATTAGGGATTTTTATAGTTGAGTAGTATTATAATGTACAAGTGGTTCAGGTTTGTCAAATTTACTTGGAAGAAGATACCAAAGAAATTATATGTTAGTTTCTCAGACTTTCTTTTATATATATATCTTTCTAAAACCTGACATACTTCAACTTTCACTTCCACTCCTTCACACTCACATCTAGTCACATCCTGAGGGTTTGAAGTCCACAGTGTCAGTTCTGAACACACGGTGACCCTAAAATATGCTATTTCTAACCCAGAACACTTTTTGTCACATTCAGTGAATTTTTGCTCACCATCTGCCAGATTCCCATCTTGTGAGTAGACTATATAAAAATCAAAACTGTCAATGTTCACTTGACAGTTTTGAGTCTAGCTTATAACATCGCTGAAAGTCAGGAGCATGCCTCCAAAACCAGAACAACCTTCTGTCCAGCCAGTCACCAACAAGGAGAGGGTTCCTGATGGGGTGTGGTTTCTCGGGGAGGGGGGAGCTGTTTTAAATATTACCAGACATGACCTGTCCAGGTGTACCCCTGCCTATCACCTGTAATCATCGGGGATTGGCTCCAGCAGACCCCCGTGACCCTGTACAGGAACCAGCGAGTATAGAAAATGGATGGATGGATATTACCAGACATGAGGTCATCCAGAAATCTCTTATCCTACTTTTAAGATACATGAGCAAAACTAAATTTGCTTTTTAATGGATGTCAAAAACAATATTTAAACCTATTTCACAAGAGGAATATTCAAACATTTACCAACATCGTTAACTGTCTCCCATTATACCTCATAAATGCTGATGCCAAATGTCATGTCAAACTGTCATGAAACTGGGGAAATATATTCTGTTTTTATCAAACAACCCCATTTTAAAAAGCACTGGGGTGTTGTGTGAAATGTAAATTCAATTAATTATTCAATTAATTGAAACATTTTATTCACAACAGAGCACATTTAACATATCAAAGGCTGAAAGTGAAACATTTGATTTTTTTCATAAAAATATTACCTTTCTTTGAATTTGATGGCAGCAACGCCTCTAAAAAAGTTGGAACAGAGCCAACAAATGATAAAAGAATAGTCAGAGTAAATCACAAATAACTGGAGGGGCATTTGATAACTAGTTGTGTTAACTTCCAATACTTCAGTAACATGACTGAAAAAAAGGAAGTAAAAAAGGAGTAATTCAGAGGCAGAGCTTAAAGATGGGCATTGGTTCACTTATCTGAGACAATCTGAGACACTGTGTCCTACATGTCTAATGGTATGAATCTGCATTAGTGTCTATGGCATGGGAAGCCTGCACATCTGGAAAAGTTTCATCAATGCTGAAAAGTGCATCGAGGTTTTACAGAAACATCTGCTCCCATCCAGACATTGCTCTTTCAGGGAAGGTCTTGCATATTTCAGCAAGACAATGCTTAACCACGTACTGCATGGCAACAGCATGGCTTTGCAGGAGAAGAGTCCAGGAGGACGTGGTCCTTGGATAAACGAGTTGTTGAGCTGGCATACCTGCAGTCCAGATTTTTCACCAGCAGAAGACATTTGACGGATCATAAAATGAGAAATCTGGGAATGAATATCCAGGACTGTTGAGCTGCTATCAGAAAAGAATGGGACAACATTCCTCTCCTAAAACTTCACCAACTGATCTCCTCACTTCTCAGATGTTTACAGACAAATGTCAAGGAGATGCGAAATAATGGCATATATCCAACTTCTCTGAGACGTCTCGCTGCCATCAAATTCAAAGGAGCTAATGTTTTCCATGAAATGTCAAAATGTCTCAGTTTCAATATCTGGCATGTTTCTTATGTAGTTTTGAGATAAAACATAAGTTTATGAAATTTGCTAATCATTGCATTTTGTTTTTAGTTTTCACTTTACACAGCATCCCAACATTTTTGGAGTTATGTTGTTGCTATTTTTAGCAGGCATAGAAGACAATAGAGAGGTTTTCGAATGAATTATCTGACGGCGCTGATGTTGCAGCAGAAAAGAAAGTAGACTACCTGTGATAATCAGCAGCAACAAAAGAAACAGCCCAAGAAGCTTCAGCAGGCCTGCAATTTGAAGGAGAGTCCTATTTATCACACCTGAACATTTCTCAAATCTTTCATCCATCTGCACGATGAAAGTGCAATTAATTTCTGACTTTGCGGTGCACACCTTGAGAACAAAAGCCCAAATTCATTCAGGAGAGTGGTGCTGGCGACAATTTTCCAGTACTCTGATGCTGAAAATATTACCATGAAGCTTGAAGGACACGGTAAAGACTAAAGCAGATTTACTGAGGGACTCGCTGGGGCGAGAACACAGGAAGTGTATTCGCTGTCAGATAAACAGTTTGGCACGGACGGCGGACGCCTACAAAGAGTGTATCTGCAGCGTGGAATCACTGAAGGGTTAATGTGTTCTGCTGGTATGTTATTGAAATGCACGTTGCGTACCAAGACATGCATTAGTCGACAAGGTGGTCGTGAGAACTGAGGAAACGCCCTTCAGGACGACTTTTCACTCAATGATAAACGGATGTCATCGAGGTTAGGAGGAGGGACTCGTTTAAGATGACACCCACGTGTCTGTCGCAAACGCTCTGACAAAAAGCCAAAAAAAAAACTGAAAAAAGCTGCCAGACGACAAAGTCAGAAAAATGTACTTTATTACATTACAATTAAAATCATTGTGTTGCGCAGCAGCATTCCCCGCTTCCTAAATGTCACCCTTCATATTGTTTTGCCTGCGGGGGTCAGTGCTCCCATTACATGACAACAATTAGGTTCACTGCAATATCCTCATCAACAACAATTTCAGCTCCCACTCCCCCTGGGCCAAGTTGGCACGCAATAACCCACTTACCCTCCCTCTAAGTCTCTTTGTTATCTCAGGCATTGTGGGTCCATTTAATGAAAAAGAAGGAAAATGTAATGAACAAGTGTAGTTGCTGCTGAGCGTAACGCATCAGGAGCAAAAAAAAAAAAAAAAAACTGCAGAGTTACTAAGCAACATCCTCTTTGTAGCGTTTGAGATCAGTTTGACCTGGCTTTTGGATAATTTATGGAGGTGGAAAAGGAGCAAAGGTCCAGCCTTCACATACAGTACATTCATAAACACACAGTCCCGCCGCCCGGGCAACAGTCACACCAAGAACCCGTTTCCACGTTTGACTCAGCGACTACAGTCGATGCTCATGGATGAGAAGTGACACGAGAGGAAACCGGCAACATTTCAGGAAATTAAAATGGAGAGCATAGATTCAGGTTGTACGAACGTTGCATGTTTCACACGTTCTGTTTTGCTGCTGTTAGGTAGCCCACACCTCAACTCAATCCAACAGCAAACATGTGTAAGATGTGAAAGGTCAAGTTTGATAAAACTGTTTGAGACAGCTGTTGATTCAGTTACTCCAACACTTGAGTTGTTCAGTCTGCAGTATTTTTATAAATTAGAGTAAATCAAAATACATCGATGATTGAATAGATGGATAAATGGACAGAGAATGAATTAGCTTATTATTCTTCTAAGGGAGGAAAAAAATAATTTAAAAAAAAGTATAATTAGCATTTTTTTTGTTTGTTTGTTTTTTTCACTGGACTTTTCTTCCTGTTAAATGGGAGTTTTTCTTTCCACAGTCGCCTGGTGCTTGATCAGGGTGGGGGATAGTATCAAAGAAAAAAGTTTTGATGCAATCTGTTGGTTTCCTTTGTGAAGAAATAATTATTATTGTTATTTTATTAGCTTTGAATTAATTGGGCTAATTTGAAACGGGTTGTAATATCTTGTTGAAGTGCCTTGAAATGACATTTGTCAGGATTTGGCGCTATATAACTAAAGCTGTATTGAACTGAATGTTTGCCAAAAAATCAAAAGTTTTCTTTTCTCATTGTGCCATTGATTCTTTAACAAAAATGGAGCCAAAGTAAAATGACAAACAATAATAACAATATTAATAATCATGTAGGCATTAGTAAATACTCTCCTTACTGCTTCAGTAGGACATAACATTAGTCGCATCCAGGTCCTGTTAAACATCAGCCCTTAATGAACTGCTCAGCAGATGTGCAGATCTCTGTAAAAAATTTAAAAAAAAAAAATTCACATCAATCTGAAAACAGTTATAAAACCATTTTAAAACAAATTTCAAAACCCTGTGCTAACAAACGTTATTCACAAGTAGTAAAAATTCAAGGCAATCTGTAACCTACGTCCCAACAGGGTTAAAACAGCTGTGTGATTTTTTAAAAAAAACTACACAAACAAATAACAAATAAAAACAAATATACAATTCAGATACTACAGGCCTCTCTGAGCATGTTCAGTGTCAAAGTTTATGTTAAAGACTGAACAGGTATGTTTTGTTTGGAGAGGCTGGCAGGTGAAAGCCTCTTCTGTGAGGATGAAGACTCTTAAAGTCAGATAATGTAGCGTGTACCATGTTACTCAGTGTTGTACAGTAATGTGGGTAGCGCAGGGCAGTGCCACAACACCCCCTGGAGGACAGCACAAAAGCTTCGAAACGTACAGTGTGACGCCTTTACATCATGTGTGAAGCTTCATGCTGCTGAAGATAATGCTTTTCATTCAGCTTTGAAGCTTGCATTATTAAATCCAAACTGAATCCTCCCCTCCTTTCCCTCCTCCCTCCCTTCTCTCCTCCTCTCCTGCAGATACCTGAAGCCTGACGAGAACAAAAAGTCAAAGCACAAGACTGCTGTGAAAAAGAAGACGCTCAATCCCGAGTTTAATGAGGTACAAACTACAACTAAACTCCATCTTTCTTTTATTTCAATTATTTTTTTTTAATCTTCTTTTAACCGGCGTCGATTCCTGATGTGGTGCTTTTATATTCAGAGCAACCTGCACAAAGCCAGGATCTACAGAAAGAATAGAAATGTCTTTAAAATGACCATAAAATCATTTGTGGCAGAGCAGCGGGTCCAAAATTGTCTGTTCGTGTACATAGAAACAGGATAAACAAGTAAACAGGACCAGAATTTTACCCTCTCATTTCATCAGTTGATGAGAAGCTTTTAAGTCATGGGCAGTTCTAATTTGGACTTTAATCAGAAGAATTTATTGAAAAATTAAATAATTAGTCTATATAAACTTTAAAACTTCACCAAACCAAATAAAAGCATCATTTTTACTATTTTGCATTTAGAATAAACATTATGCATCTTAGAGGTGTAAATTTTGTAAACAGAGAATTTCCTTGTGGAAATTATAACTCGGTAAAAAAAACTTTAAAAAGTCCCAGTCCCACAAAGCACAATTTCTGGTATTTGTGAATTTCTTTTAACTTTGAACTTTACGTCCAGTCAACTAGTTGCAGTTTGTGATCAGAAGAATTAAACTGAACATTTGTGGAGACAAACAAGTTGACACTTATTATTCGCATCACACACAATCTCTGTTAATATTATATCAAATAAAGCTTCTTAAAGTTAGTGTGGAGTGTTATTTTAGGGCCTGTGTTGTAACACAGCTTTGATAAAGTCAAAATAAAAGAGGTTTTTAATAATCAATCTCTATTTTCTTCCAAAGTCAAAGCAACAAAACACCTTATTTCAAACCAAAATGATTGTAAGTTCTGCTGGAACCAGAAATGGGTTTCCTTGCCTCTGAGGACTTGGCTGTGCTCAGCAGAAGGACGCCAAACCACGTTTCCAAGCAAGCTCCTCAGTACGTGGACACGCAGGACGGGTTGGACGGAGAGCGTCCACCTGTGTAGACGTGGACATTCCTGGCCTCACGCAGGCCAGCAGCTTGACATTTCCTCTGACATTTTTGTCGTTCAGACTCTTCCATCACCTCTCGACCTTTCTGTACGAAACGAGCGATGAGGTCATCCCCCGCATCAAAGCATTGATTCAGGTGGAGCAGCAACCTTTATTGAACTTCAGAAACAGTACATACAGAATAAATGCTGTTGCTTTACATACTCAAAGCTGATATCAGAAAAAAAGAAAAACACTTTTTCAACTTTTTTATTTAAGGGACAGGAATCACGCCTTTTTGTGCATTTCACATTTAAATCCTTTATCTTTGAACCAAAGTACTTCACCTACTATATTTAAAGTCACATTACATGATAACACTCCAGACCAAATGGAGGCAGCACATGATGCATCAGCTGGTAAAACACAACAAAGTTTAAACAGGGAATTCCCTTGACAGCTTCAGATATTTAACCACCAGCTGTGGAGATGAGTTATTACCGAGTTATTTTCATGTAACTAAAGCCCAACTGGGATTTGACCCCAGTTGTCATCCAATCACAGTCTAAATGATCAGTAATCAAAACATGAATTACATACAAGTTGAATTCTTTATTTATTTTGTACAAAGGTGGGCCAAATGCTACAATTATTTATATCACCTCTTGGGAAAAAGGGGTATTACAAAGGTTGTTGGACCATCTCCAGTCCTCAGTGTAGGACTTTCAGCAGATCCTTTCATTTGTCTACATATTATTTATATATCTTCGTATTTTCCCTCCTTCATCCTCTTACTTTGGAGCTGGAAATCATTGTGATGTCTTCTACGATTACTAAAATACACTATACTGTAAATTCGCTGATAAGTAAACATATATATATATATATATATATATATATATATATATATATATATATATATATATATATATATTTCAATAAACATAATTATCATGGCAGCGACAGTATTGCTGCATCAGGACTGTGCTGAAATGATTCAGCTGTCACATATATTTAAAAGACAATAGTTTAAAATGAAGGTTTTGAAGTTTAAAACAATTACATTTATTTTCACAAGTTTTGTTGTGTTTATTTCAACCAGGAAATGCCTGTTATTTCCTCTCTACTTGTCTTTCTGGTGGAAGGAATTAAAAGGCAACCATGGGAGTTGAAGATGTGGGGGGGGGATGAGGGGAAAGTAAACTGAGTAGCTGTTTACATAGAAAATATGAGAAATCAGCTGAAATGCAACCAGATGGCTTTTTCTTTGCAGAGAACAACTGAGGATTTTCCTGTGTCTTGCTTTCAAAGAATATTTTGTTTAGTTTGGTAAAAGGCGTCCTAAACTAATGCAAACCAAGTAAGCTGCACTGCTTGACAACCTCAGACTGTGGAACGATACCACACCAACCGTAAACTGTGGAGACACTTTATGTGGAGTGATATTGGATCTTTGTAAATTTATTCTGTCACCTGCTTTCACTACTTAAAAATAAATATGCAAACCAGACCTAATAAGCATTTTCAGAGTCCACAATGTGTCTTAAAAGATTACATCTGACTGCAACTGTGCCTTATTCAACAAACTACAGCATTTGATTTCTCTGTTTTTGTGTCCTGCAGGAGTTCTGCTACGACATAAAATATGCAGACCTCACCAAAAAGACCTTGGAGGTGACCGTGTGGGACTACGACATTGGAAAGTCGAATGATTTCATAGGTGAGCGCTGGCGTACATTGCACCGCTACCTCCACTTTCATCAGAAAACATATTGATGTTCAGCAGCTTCAGCAGCACATCTGGCCTTCAGTCCAGATGAGTCTAACAGCTGCTCAGCCCTTTCTGAGCCTGAAGGCTGAGCTGAGAGCCAAATAAGCACTTCCTGGGTGCGAGCTGAACTGCCATCTTCGAGCCCTGTCAGTGTAAGCAGTGATGCTCAACCTTATTTCAAAGCTTTTCCTGAGCAGTTAGTTGGCCTTCAAACCTTATAACGACTATGATCATTTATGCTTATAAAGATTAAAGATGAGGAAGTGATAGCTTCTAGCTATCTATATTAGAAATAAATTTAATGCTTTATAGAAACTCTCCTGATGTGGTACAAAAACATTCACCCCCCTCAGAGTTGTCATACATCTGAAATCAAACGATTGAGACCAACACCATTTTTTGAATGAGGCTATAAATATGTTTATTTCTGCTCCAAAGTCAGACATTTTAAAATGGGAGTAAATGGAGATTGACTCACTTTTGGAGTCAGCCTCTAGTGGTCAGTGGAGGAGCTGCAACAAAACTTAGTCCCGCATGAGCCTCAATACCAGTTGTTAGGTGACTGGCGCTATTTCAGTATCTGATAACCTGTTAGTTAAGGTGTGATGTCATCAAGTACATAATTACACTGATGTTCCAAATGCAGAAAGAGAGGCCTCGCATCCTTCAAACTATGAGCTCATAGCCCTCTAGTGGTCAGTGGTACAACTGCAACGAATGTTGGTTCCACATGAGCCGCAATGTGGAAGTAAGATGGTTGATGCTGGGTAAGACACAACAAACCTCTCTAGTGGTACAAAGTGGTATTACAAGATGTGCCAGACCAAAACTCAATAGTACAGACATGAAACCCCCTCTGAACACATTTGAAGTGTTGATAAAGGAGAGCTGTGCATAAAAGACTGCCTGCAAACCTCAATGATCTGAGGAAATGTAACAGAAAACAATTACTTAAAGTTGTTATTGTTGCTAAAAATGATTTTATAAGGTGTGTACTAGCTTATTCTGAATTTTAGCTTAGGTATAGCTAAATTAATGATATAATGTCTTATATTGTTTATCTGAAGCTGTTTTCGCTTGATTTTACAACCCGGTAAAGACCAGAAACTGGTGGTACTTCCATTTTCAAATAATGCTTATTTTTCAGACAGCGGCTGATTTTTGTCTATTTTGTTATGCAGGAATACTCATATGGAGTCTCACAAGAAAAAAAATCACTATAAAAAGGTTCTCTTTTAAGAACAGATTAACATTGTTCTGCAGCAACAACTTTAATGTTTTTCCCAGCAGTCAAAGATGTATGCCATGATTGGTCTGGCATTTTATGCATATTTTGTATTTATTTGGAAAAGGTTATGACTTCATAATAAATCAAATTTTGTGCAAAATCCAAAAACTATCAGCCAGGGAAGATTGTATTAACTAACTTTAAACCACCTCACGTGTAAAAAGATTATCTGTTCCTCAATTATCCAGCTGAACCTTTCTTACTTTGTGGCACTATTATTATGTAAATTTATCAGTTCTCATGTTGTTATAATGAAGACTTGCATTGTATCACATCCCACTAAGTTTACAGGTTCCTGAAGCAGCAGTGCAATGTAAATTATGTAAACTGGATAAACTGGTGAGCAGATATCAACACATCAAGCTTTGCTCACTGGGAAATTGAAAAGAAGCTTTAACAAAGGAGTTTCCTAAATATGAATAAAAATCATATTAATAATCCCACCAGAAAGCAAAAGTAGCCTCGTTTGTAGGTGTTTCTTAAATCAAAAAACAGAACAAACATTTGTGATGCAAAGGTGGAGTCGGGCTGCAGTCATCTTTTGTTTCAGTGGAGCTAACACAGTGCAGTCATTACGCCTCAGGGTGCTGCATACGAGTGGCACCAAATTACATCATTATTCATCAAGACATGTCGTTAATGCGCTGAGCATTTAAAATCATACCGCCTTTTTACTGGGAGTGTAAATAAATGTCCATGGATCAGTTGTTAGTTATTAATATCTGGATACATTTTTCAAAATATATTTTTTCCACCAGCGTGACATTTGTTTTGTCAGTAGAATGGATCGGACCTTGCACGAACAACAATGACTATCTATTTATTATGTGTTAATGTTTAGACTTGCTGTCTTTATGATTAATTACAAAGTTTTTCAGACGGCACTCAAGTCTTGGTTCTGGACTTTTCTGAAAGCAGGATCTTTATTTTTTTTTTATTTTTATTTTTTGTCAAATGTAAATGTTGCTGGGATTTTGTTGACTTGTGCATTTACTTTGTGTTAGAGTAGCTATATAAAATTAATTATTATAGTGTTTGTTGTACAAGAGTGTAGCAGACATTTTGAGTGATGACAGTTATGGCAAGATTGATTAGGTCCACCTGGCAGTAGTTTAGGCCCTGGGGAGTTTTGTTATATTTTATCACTGTAGGTCGTATTATTGCTGAAAATTTTCCTTGTTTTTTTCTGCTCTCATCTTCATTTCTGTCGGCTTCGGCACAACTAACTCCACAGTTACACCACAAGTTCTGATTAAGTTCTGATTCTTTTAAAATGTGAGTTAAATTATATTTTAGACAGTACAGAAAATGTAGAGCACAACAGGTGATTTGTCAAATCTTTATGCTATTTATGAAAGATTATTTTCTGTGGATAGAGAAGCTACAAAATGCAAGTTAACCTTAAGGCCATGGTTATGGATGAGAAATATTAGGATTAGATATCTGTTATGTCACTCAAAGGTTTTGAAGCCTCATACTGCATGGTACCACATTGCCCATTTCAGATTTAATTCAGTGACAAAATAAAAAAAAAACAACTACTTTTATGATGCTGAGTTAGTATAAACTGTCAATTGCTTCTGTAAACTAATGATAACTAAAACTGTAAATATGTTTATTTCACCTGTGAGGTTAGACATTTTAACATGTGAGCCAGCGGAGATTAGCTCACTTTTGCAGCCAGCCCCTACTGGTCAGTTGAGGAACTGCTACTGTGGTTACTTCCAGGTTGGCCTCAATGCATAAATTGATGGTTGGTGTTGGGCACGGTGTAAAAGCTTAATTTTTCAACCCAAGTACCGACAGAGACCGAGTGTCTTTGCGGCAGGAAGTGGAGCCAGGTGCTGCTGTCGCTGGCAAGGCTTGATTTGCAAGAAAACTGTGAATAAACTTTACTTTAATAGACTTTACTGGTTTAGCACTAATTCACAACAAAGTTACCTCAAGGTAATTTACACAGATAGCATTCACACTTTCAAAGGTAAATCTAATCCAAATAAGTCCTATTTTTTTACATTTTAGTCCACTTTATTGCAATTCATGTATAATCCAACTGATTCTGTAATTCAGATTTCATGTAACGCCAATTTATAAAGAAATATCCTAACTAAGGTAACGTGCAACTTCTCCATCCTGGCTAAGGATTTAAAGCATTTAAAGTATTTGTAGATGACGGCAGTATTCCAGTCTTCGACGCTCACCTTCTCACTGGTGGTGTTTGTGTGCGTTCTTCCAGGTGGTGTATCTCTGGGTATCAATGCAAACGGAGAGAGGCTCAAACACTGGTTCGACTGCCTCAAAAACAAGGACAAAAAAATCGAGCGCTGGCACACGTTGACCAATGAATTACCTGGCTCATTAAATGACTGAAGACCCACATCCTGTCATCCCACCTGTTGGCCCCCACCCCCTGACCGCCCACCTGGCTGCAACAGATAGGACTCCTGCCTTCATTTTCCAGACTCCTCTGCCCAACTTCTTTTCCCCCAGATTTTCCTCGTTGGCTGCCGCGACGCCTGAAACATCTCTTTTGGGAACATACTTCCACTCAACAGGGCTCGACTAAAAATATCTCATGTATCATGTCTTTCACATGCAAGACAGATGTGGCACAGCTGCTCGTTTATTTTTCTTCGTAGAGATGTTCAATCAGCAAAGTGAGCGATGGGGATTTTGGCGTTGGCTCTTATGCTTTTCAGTTCTCTTGCATGACCAGTGAAAGATAGAAAGAGCAAATGCCGTCTGTTTGGCGAGACGTCTTGCAGCAGCTGAATAAATTTCGTTACTCCCAGAAACAGCGGAGAAAAGTTCTCGCACCGTCGTCTTCAGGCTGTGAGATAAATCAGAGCTGCAGGAGGTAAAACACTGGAGAAACTACAAAAGATGTAGCAAATATTTCCTTATGTGCAAAACAATTGGTGGCAAAGTTCTCACCTAAAATAAACATGTATTATTAAGGAGCTGCCACATGAAAAGATCTTACATTTTAATATGATTGTAAAACCCTTGGCTAGAGGCATTTTCCCACTTGAACTTTATTTATTCCCCCTTTCTCTGAAAAAGACCCTTTTAAATTAAGTAAAGCTGGATTTAGTTACAGTAGGTGAACGCTTACTCTGTGACCAAATCCTCTATCAGATCTTTTATTCTCTACTTTTGGATTTTGCTTTCCTCATTGATAATACCACCACATGGAAGAATGTCCTTTATCAGAACTATTCTTCAGATATTGCTGAAGTTGAGGCCTCAGTATGTTTCAACTTCTGAGAATCTAAATGAAGACTTTCATAACGTTCTCATAAGTACGTTTTTTGTTTGAAAACCACCGTTGGAACCGTTACTCCTGTTCAAAAACATCAAAACAAAGGGAAACTGAAGTCAAATAAAGTCAAATAAAACAGATCTTTTATCTTTTTTAAAGGCAGTTTAGTGTAATTTACAAACCCCAAAAGTCACAAATTCAAATTCCCAACATATTTCACCAGATTCTTTGTCATGCAGAACCATTTCCAAATTGGATTTTAGTTCATGTTTTGCGAAGGGCGAATTATTTTCAAATGAGTGGATGGTATCGCACATTAATTTAAACCAGTCAGACCAGTGGAGTAATTTTGTAAGTCAGTCCCTAAACAAAATACTTTATGCTCATGAAGTTACTAAAGCTGTCAAAAAAAAAAAAGAAAAACGAAAAGTATTTGTGATGTAACTTATGTCACAACTACAAACCCACCAGCTTCATGAGGTTATGCGCACAATTGTGACTTAAACGTACGTTTGATTTTTTTTTTTACTTAAACCCAAATAATTTTATCTCATCTTAATCTTGTCCCTAAAGGATTTCTGATTATTCCTAGATATTCTTTTATATTCAGACTATCCCCATCTTTCTTTTATTCTATTAAGCATGTTTCTGAAGGATGTGAAACCTTCACATTTGTCCTGTAATTTTTTTTTGTTTTTTAATTTCTCATTCACTACAATTGTCAAGTCTATCATTGTGGTTAAAGCTAGATAAGAACTAGAGAAACTGTTATATTTTTGGACCGCTTGCTCCTTCATGCAGGAGTGTCAGCACCGCCTGCTTCCCAAAGATCAGCGTCAGGTCTTATGGGGTCCTAATCCCACTAAAGCCCCCTAACATATTGGATAAATGTTCGGTTTGAACTGTTTTTGTGTATGTGTCATGTACCTGACACATTACTGTCACACCAAACAAATGCAGGATTCACGTGGTAACCATGACGCATGTACGTATCATAAACGATGAGTCAATTTCCAGGCTAACTCCCATCATCCACTCATTGTGTTTGTTTCCTTTCATGCACCGCGACAGAGTCCAATGTTTACCAGAGAGTTTGGAACAAAGGCTTCACAGCACCACAAGAAGGCCAAAAGCATCTTGTTGAAGTATACTGAGGCCTGTGAAAGCAAAGTTATTGTTAAACGGGTAAAGACACCGCATGAGCTGAGGCTGAAGAGGACAGATGTTTGTTAATTAAGCATGAAAATCCCCATCTGATGAACAGTCGAGCCAGCATAAGAAAACCTAAACAAAAATAAACTGCTCAAGATGACATAAAGCAAATATTCATAGCATAACAAAATCTTTTTGCATTTCTGAAAGAATCACAAGTAGATTTCTCTATGAATGTTTTTTTTTTAATGCAAGTCCTAATTTATAGAGCTGCCCAGTTTTGGGATCATTTTGATGCCAAGCCTTGGAAAGTGTAAGTGATCTCGTCCAAGCTTCCACAATGACCGGTTTCTTAATCAGATCAGATTAATACCCAAACAGTTACTATTTATACATTTTAGGAATTAAGACATTAATTCAGAGTATGAGATTACAGTGCTGAAAAAAAATCCATTTGTTTGTCATTAACCCACCAATTCTGTTTGAGAACAAAACAATAATTCGTCCTGTAGCTAACTTATAGATTTATGCCATTGTATCAAATCGCCACTAGGTGGCAGTAGCATGACGTTAAACTGGTTCTTCGCGTCTTTTGTCTAGTTGTTTATTTGTTGTCCGCTTTGTTCGCCGACTCATGAAGTTGTCCCAGTCTAATCTGAATTCATCTGTCTGCTGGAAACCAATATTTAGATGCCAAACGTACTTTTTTTTAAATTGTTGGAATATTTTTCATAAATGCGAACAGCAGTTGGTCGAAATGCACTTCTTAGATTTTCATATGACAAGATCTTCAGGATAGGGGTGAAATATCTTCAAGAAAAGAAAAAAAGTTCAGTTGCCTTGTAAGTACCATTGAAAGCGAAAAAAGAAAAAAGTCTGAAAATCAAATGTCCATTATGTTGTGCATGTTAAGATTTAAGGGTGTAGATCCCAAGTTCTTTGACATGATTTTACATGTCAGGAAACTTGTGATCTACAGAGGTTCACTGAGTGATGATTCGATGATTGTCGGTATCTCAAAGCATCAATACAAGATCAATACATCAATACAAGACGATACTGTGATTCCCTATTTCAACCGCGAAAGGAAAAAGTCAACAGCAACAGAAGAAGAAAGATCACATGACGATCACTTCCATACACATCAAATCACAGTAGGTCATTTTACATCTTTATTTTTGAGTAATTAGTTTTGTTTTGTTTTGGTTTTTTTTAAAAAAGCAATGTACTTCCGTAATCTACTGAAAGTAGATTATAAAATGCCATTTGAATGTGAATTGAAGAGGACTACATGTATTGATGTCTGAATGAAGTTTTCATTTTGGATCATTTATAGTTTAATCAATGCATCGTTACATTTCTAGTGAGATCCACCCGGATAAATTGCTGTGCTCTATTTATTTCTACATGCTTTAAGTGCCGGCAAAACAGTTCAAAAGCCCTGCAGGACTCCCTTTTACACTGCAAAAAAAGTCGAGTTGAAAATACAATACACAAAAACTAAATTCGTAGTGAAAAATAATAATAATAATAATAATAAGTCAGTGCTGGTGAAGTTCTCTTCATGCAGCAAAGAGACATGAGGTCTCATTTTCAAGAAAGACCTGTTTTACACAATGATAAGATATTTTTAGATTAAACTACCTAAAAAACGACTTGTTACAGCAGAAGGACAAACGAAAGACTCTGAAAATTAGCAAATAATCCTTAAATCCACAATAGACCCCTGGACAAATGAAAACAAGGAAACAAGAAAATACACTTGTGAATTCAAGTGGATTTTACCAAAGTATGTTTATGTCACTGCTTGAAAAAAAAAAAAAAGAGGTAAAAACTAAAAGTTAAACTATATTTGTTGCTTGTTGGGTATTGTTGCTTATTTTTAACAGAGTAGTAAATTTAAGATTTCCTGACAAAATATGTAAAACAAGATCGATGATCTACTCCATCCATCCATCCATCCATTTTCTACGCCCGCTGAATCCATCTACAGGGTCACGGGGGTCTGCTGGAGCCCATCCCAGGTCATTACCGGTGATAGGCAGGGGTACACCTGGACAGGTCACCAGTCCATCTCAATCAATGATCTATTTATATTTTAATCTTGGACCAGAATGTAGTGCGGTCACAGAAAAACTCCAGGACCGTACCGTTGGACAGGTTTGACGACAACTGCTTCACAGATCTTGCAGCTAAAGAAAGTTGATTATCATTTTCTGCAGAAATCCTATGACTTAGTCTGCTAAATAGCCATTAAAATGAACGACTTACCACTTCTCCCTACCCAAGACCCGGCCCACATTCTCCTCCTTGGCTGTTTCTTTTTTTAAAACATTTTGATCATAAAGTTTAGTTCACTTTCTTATTTTGCTTATTATATACAGTCAAAGCGCGGTGATGACACTACACCCAACACTGCCCGGTCTACGCGTGTCAGTCTTGACAATGTACCCAAGAAGAAGCAGATGCAAGTGGACTGTGGGCCATGTAATGATCTGATGTAACAATAGTGCATTAGTCAAGTGGCGCTGAGTCAAAATTAAAAGAACAACTGTGTCAGTTACGCACATAAAATTGCTTATTTACACAATAATTCTAATGATAATTTCAGCTCTGAGCTGGAAACATCTGCAGCCTCCTTGCATAGCAATCACGCCCCAAAGCTGCGGGTTCCCGTGAAGGCGACTGCAATCAACATCAGAGAGAAGTGACCCACTCGTAGCACCACAATACCACTTGATTGGGCAGCTCTGCGATGCACGCACGGTCATGTGACGTCTGGCTTATTGTTTACTCTACAGAAAATCAGTTTCGGCAAAAACCTGCTGATATTTTCATCTGTAGCACGGATTACAACATGCCTGCTGCGTGTCAATTTAAAAAAAAAAAAAAAAAAGCTTGAGTCAAATAGAAAAATAAGACTGATGTTAATCAAAGTCATGTTTTGTTTACAATTGAGGTTCATGGCGGCTGCTGAGAGGGCAAACGGGCCCTCAAATAAAAGTCTCCGAGGTTGCTCAGCCGTGCAGCGCAGGGATTAAAAGGGCAGGATTTTTTAATATACCTACCAGTGTGTGCATATTGTTACTATGTTGGTTCATTTGTTGGGGGTTTTCTCATGTAAGCAGCTCCAGTATGTTTGTATTAAGCAGAATGTACATGTTTAACCTCTCCTAATCTGAAGAAAATCCTCTGAGAATGTGCACGTCAGTGCTCTGTGCTGTTGATTTTATTCAAGCCTGAAGTTGTGCATTTGAGCTTACACATCCGCTCGCAGCCCAGCAGCACGCTGCCAGGGGTTATGTCACTCCAGTCATACACCTTGATCTTTTTTTTTTTTTTTTTTAAATTTGATTTTCTTTTAATAATTCATGTTAAAGTTCAACAACGACTCCCAGTGCCCACCTAAAAACTCCCCGTGACCGAAAACTCAGATCAGTAGGTCGGGATGCATGCCGTGTATTTGTGATTTTATGAGTGTGAGCCCACGGTATGACCTTTTCTGCATGCGCACACACACACACACACACACACACACACACACACACACACACACACACATACCTTTCTTGTAAATTTCCACCACAGAAACGGCATACAAATGGTGCAACGATCAGGATTCCTGTCAGGTTTGCAGTTCAGCTAACAGCTTCGTGTCTTTATCCCATGTAAGTGATAGGCCTGGCATGTTTGCTTTCAGGAGCATGTCGATTCTGTCAGTGTGGCTGACTGTTTTTGTAATCACATCACTTTCACTCGCTGATTACACCTGGACCACAGCGATGAACATACTGATGCCCTTTGTTATATTGTTTAACCTCCTCCATCCAGAGTTCTCAGTATTGATGTTTGAACTGTTAGATTCCTTCTCACACTACCTTCCATTCTCTTCGAGGACAATTTGATTTTGATATCACGCCTGCGCAGCTGGAGAATGAAATCTTTGATGCATCCTATCAGGCCTCACATCTCTGTTTTCTTTAAGTGTTAACAGCCTCTTCGGCCACATTGATTTGTGCGGCTCAAGCCGGCTGTGAATCCTTGTAAGCATCTCAATATCCTCCCTTTCTCTCTGGTGAATGTTTAATGAATACAACCAACATGTGGTTTTGATTGTGTAACCTGTCTGCCTTTGTATGCAAGCTCAATATTATCAAAGAAAGAAAAAAAACATAATTGCATGCGTATGTTGATAGTTTTGTCATGAGATGACTTTGCCTAATGTTTGATACTGTTTTCTGTATTAAAAAAAACATAATATATGACTGTGGATGCTCTAAGATTATGCTAAAAGTCAATCTTTCTTCTGGAGAACATTTTGTACCTTTGAGCACTATCGCATCGCCTGTTTGGCTGCTGTATTGACTATATGGAGGCGTGAATTGATGTGAATTAAAATCTCTCCTTTATTTATTTTTGTTTTGTTTCCTTTTTAACACTCAGGCACTTGTTTTCATTTTCCTGGTTTATTGAATGTATGACTATAAATGCATTGTATCAAATTATATTTTAGTCCTTTGCCAAACAGAAAGATTTTTGTGCCTTTTCTCATGTTTGTCCACCAAAAGCACAACATTTCAGAAAATAAGAGGGGGGTCATATACCCAACTCAGCTATGCTTTATCATAATATCTAAACTGGAAAGTTTTTGAGTTTAAACCACAGTTATACTTGAAAATGAACATAATTCCAGTGTAAATATCCGTTCAACTTATCTACAGTTAAACTACAGTTAAATATTTGTTTATATATATATATATATATATATATATATATATATATATATATATATATACTAAAATATACTTAATGAACTGTTCTCATCAAAAATGGAGCAAATCTGATGATATTTTCTCAGCTGTCTAATCAAGTGCTTTATCAGAGCTTGAATTATTATTGGTGTCCACTGGCGCTTTAAAGCCAACCTATGTAATAATACCACTTGCAACCATGTGGGGGTATAGAAGCCAGGTGGCAACACATGAACATTTGTGACACGCTGCCCCCATGTGGTAAGGAGAAGTATTGCTAGAAAGTGAAAATAATCCGACACCCATTGTGACTAAACTACTGAAATTACATCCTCATAACAGTTCTTTGATTTTGTTGCCATTCCAGTTTATTGCTAACCCTTTTTTTTCCCCAAATTTGTCACGTTTATGAATTAGTGCCCTGATGTATTGCAGTGCTTTTATGTCCCAAAGATATGCCACAGAGCAACAATGACATTGCTTACATTACCAGTGACAACGCGCTAACACATCTATTTTGTTTCAGACTCAACACACTGTGAAGGATTATCATTAATTTATCATTTCTGGCTGCTTGTGTTTCAGACACATTTGGATATGCTGCCACATTGCTTTATTAACGGCTTTAGCCATCTATCTGAAAGGGGTATAAATTACAGAGACTGGCAAGACGTGAAAGGACATCCCAGTAAGCCTCAGTGAGCTCTGTTTCCCTCAAAAACTTTAGCACTGCCACTTTTACAAAACAATTTTTTTTCAAAACATATGATAAAACCGAAACTCAAAACAAAAGAAGATGAAAAAAAAAGCCTTTTAAAATGTCTTTTTGCGCTCTCTGAACAGGTTCTATTGTGTTGTGGTGCTGTTGACTTTTGCAGCTCGGGGTCACCTTCATGATCCCACATCAAGTCGTTTCACTGCAGAAATCTGCAGGCGAAGGTGTCAGACGTGGTATAATTTCTGCAGCTCATCAGACTCCATGCAAATGGTGCACGCAAACAGCAGGCGGTTCCCGCCACCTCACAGATTCTGGTGCTCTGTGTTTTGACTGGGAAGCAACAGGAGCTGCGTTACTGCTGGGCTTTCTGCTAATAAGAAGCCAGCTCATCACGCGAGCCTTTTTCGTCTCTGTGAATTTAAAAGAGTAGCAGGACTGGATCGTCTAAGGGTTTATCTCATGCAAAGAAGTTATCTTACATGATAGAGAGGGACCCGAAGCGAAAGAATGATCGCAGCAATCCTTTCTCTGCCAGCATCTACATGATGAAAAACAAATGTGCATTCGCAGGTGGACATTTCAGGATCTGAGTTGGTTAAGTTAATTTCAGTAATCTTAGTTATCATCACATATGACTCACTTAGTACTGCAGTCTATGAGATTAAAATTGAGGCCACTATATCCTGATTTTAACTTACAATCCTTTATATCTCCTCATTAGACCCCCCCCTGCCCAATAAACGCCCCACAAAGCAACACTAAACGCCTAACCTCCAAACTGATGCTCAGTAACCCTCCAGACTCCACGCAGGATTTTTCAGAGGTTGTTTCCACACACTCCATATGATTGTGTGGGAAAGTGATGTTCCCTTTAAGCATCTAGACAATTTTCCAAGATACTTGTTTCTCAAAATGAATCTTGCAAAATCAAATTTAAGCTCATGGCAAATGCTGCTGCAGCAATCAGTGTTTCATTATAAAAACATATTCAGGCACATGGAGCCTGTTGAACAAACTAGATTTATTCAACGGAGTTCTGATATCTGATCCATCTTCCTCTGAAAGCTGCTCGTGTTCTGGATCCAGATTTATATAAAAGACGTCTCAAGCAGCTGTCCTCCACAAGGGCATTACAAGACAAATCAGGAGGACTCAGGTCAAAGCTGGAGAACGCTGTCTGAACCGCCAAAAACAAAGAAAAATTAGTTAACAGTGCGGACATTGATTTCTGTCGTCTCCAAATGGATCCCATCATATGCCAGCAGTGAAAAAAGCGTGACCTTTGTGTGACCTGAACTAAGGTATGGGCAGCTGGCAAACATTTTGAAAAGTATGATGTGTTTGGGATCCTTGTTAGTATACTTTTCTCTTTAAAAAAATAACATGACAGCATAGCTTAACTATATTTATAACTACACAATATGGCATTAACTATACAATAACTTAACCTGTTACCTGGATAACTTACAATCAACCATGTACTCCTCTGTATACCAAGATAGTCTACAGTCGAGTGGGAGGCCATGTGACCTGTCCATCAGCTGGACAGGACACAACAAAGCACGTTGCAAACAAAGCAACAATCACTTACAGACAAAATAAATCCATGAGAAGAAAGTGTTGCAATGGTCCAGTCAAAGTCCGCACTTCAAACTGATTGAAATGCAGTGGCAGGACTTTAGGGGGGCAGTTTTGTTCCGTTTGGGTTTTGCTTATCTGGACGTGGACCTTTGGTCTATCTGTCTTGTGTTAAACAGTCATCAGCTGACGAATGTGCTCAGATACACTGACGGAAAGTCCACGTGACCTTGGAATAAAATCAAGCTCATTTAGGATGCATAAAATGTACAGATACAGAAAAAGAAATAAAGTTAGAAATGGTTTAAAAATGTTGAACTAAAGAAGTTCAATAGAGCACAAGGAAGCTAAACAAAAGCTGTGTTATCCATGGAAATGTAGTACAATATTCAAAGCATGTTTACATGTTCCTTCTACCACAATGTATGTATTTATGTATTTACTAGTTTATTTACATACTTATTTTTTGTTTGTTTCAGCAGCTCTTATTTCAGCACTTGTTTAAAATTTAGTTTCAGTAGCAACATCAGAACGGAGGATAGAAACGCAGATTTGATCAGAATAACATAACATAACATTAGATGACATCAAAGTTTAGCATGAGCTAATTCAAGCTAAAATAGTGAGCTCGTGGTGAGGTTTGGTGGGAATGCTCTAACTTGTCAGGTTTGATTATTTCAACAATTTGCCCTCTTTTGGAGTAACATGGTGCATCATCAGACCCCGGCAAAAAACGGGTTTCAAGTCATGCTCGATGCAACAGATGGCTTTTAGATTTGTAAAGGAGTCCATGGTGGCTAGCAGTCTTTTAGTCATCTTCTCTGTGTTAATCTTCAAGAAGAAGACTTCTGCAGTTATTGCCAGACAGGACATCAGTTCGGATAATGATGTAGGCAACATGAGCATCACTCTTGTGAGTCGAGCAGTCACGGCTAAGTGATGTTATGTGGGACCATCTACATTAGAGGGATATTGTTTTTGGATGTACAGAGTGGCAAATGGCCATTCATGTGTTTTTGTCACCAGTCATACTTTTAGGATGTTTTTGAACTTTTGTGATTTATGTCTCTGAGCATCTTGGAAAATGAGGAAATTTGAGCTTTCATCTATCTCACAAATGGAAAATGCATGAAATGATGAACGAGTGGCTCTGGAGGCTTGTTGAGTCCTGCAGCTGAACTCTGAGGACTCCATCTCTGCAGGTAATAAGGAAAAATAAAACATTACAGCCTGTCAAACAGGGATGCAGTAAGAAAAACAAGGTAATCAAAAACAAAGCGGAAATAAGTTGAACATGTTCCTTTTCTTGACAATGGTCTTAAAGGTTTCAAGTTTAATATTCCTTCTTAGGTGACTGAATATCAGCAGGGAAGCTCAAGTATTAGTGATAATACTCAACCTGAGCTGGTAATTTCTGCTTTTCAAAAAACATCGCACTGAGTGTGACCATGGCAACCACAGATAGAGCCACAACATGTATTTTAAATTTGCTGGAAGAAAGTGATCTAACTCTGGGTACACACATGGTATTCTTCATAGTATTGGGGTTTTATTTATTTTAAATTTCAGAGTCAGTGTACAAATATAACCAGCCACACTATGGAGAAACCTTAGCTCTCTACAGCTGTAACTTCTTGAGAAACAGACTAGTATCAAGAGAATACATTCAAAATGGGATGAAGTGGGGTACAGGCAGTTCTCAATCATCAGTCAATGTTTAAAATGTGTCGGGTTTGAATCACAGCAGTTATTGTGTTGTGACCACATGGTGCTGTAACTTAAATATGTTCAAGTCAGGACTTTTCAACCGGTTCATGAACCACATCATTCAGTGTTGTAGCTCTGTCAGTAGTTTGGATTTAGAATAAGAAGAAAGTGTCAGGTTGTGAATGAAGAACATCCTAGATGCTCCTGTAGATCCCATTTAGCACAAATTTGTCTGCATATGGGCTCGTGATAATTTAATTGTATTTAACGGTCTGTCTGAACAGCCACATTTTCTTCTATACACAACAGGAGGGAGAAAATGTTTGTTTTTGCCTGGAATTACAGTGAAAAAATGAGACCAAAGTCACAGATGAAGTAGCAAGTCAGAAAGTGCATTTTAAAAACTGAGACATTCATCTCACTTTCAGGGTCACAAAGAAAGTGAAAGAAGACACATGGACAGGAAACGTGATGCAGAAAATGCGTAAACATATATGAATATATATATATATATATATATATATATATATATAAACAAAGGAAATGATGCTGGATTTCAGGAGGAGCAGAGAGGACCCGGGCCGGCTCTACATCAACAAGGACTGTGTGGAGAGGGTCCACTCATTCAGGTTCTTGGGTGTGAACATCTCGGACGACCTCTCATGGTCTGTCAACATCACAACGATGGAAAAGAAGGCCTAGCAACGACTTCACTTCCTGAGAGTACTCACGAAAAACAACCTGGAGGAGAAGCTGCTGGTGACCTTCTACCGAGCCACCATGGAGAGCATCCTGGCATACCGCATCTCTGTGTGGACTGCTGGTTGTACAGCAGCAGACAGGAAGGTTCTGCAGAGAGTGATCAACACCACCCAGAGAATCACCGGCTGCTCTCAGCCCAGCCTGGAGGATATCACCAGCTCTCACTATCATAGCAGAGCTGGCATCATTATCAAGGACCCCTCCCATCTCGGTCACCACCTGTTTGACCTTTGCCCTCTGGCCGCCGCTACAGGTCACACAAAACCCTGACCAACAGACTCCGAGATAGCTTCTTTCCCAGAGCTATCACCACTTTAAACTGCACCACATATGTGCAATACGTCCTGTGCAACTACCTTAGTAACTGGATATTTATTTTGTACATTTTATATATTTTCAACAACTTTTATTTATTTTTCCAGGGAGCACCAAAGGAGCAGCACTCCTAAATTCATTGTATTGAATGATACAATGACAATAAAGGCTATTCATTCATTCACTCACTCCTTCATTCACTCATACATACATACATATGTGTGTGTGTGTATATATATATATATATATATATATATATATATATATATATATATATATATATATATATAT
>JAOWBL010031449.1:2732-18269 GCA_028564865.1 Zenarchopterus dispar
TGTGTGTGTGTGTGTGTGTATTTTGTATTTTAAGTATCTTTATGGGTACCAGTTTTATCTTTTTTAGTATTTGTATGTAGAAACAGGGATTTCAAACTTCCTTACAACATAAATCACCTGCAAAAGTGTGTTTTGTGTGTCTTATTATTGAACAAATACAACCTCAGATAAATAACAAAATATTTAATTTTCTTCACCGTGCCAATAATAATTCAACATAAATATAAAAATCAAGCAGCGAGTACATCACTCCTGATTCAGCAGGATGTAAAGGTAAGGTCAGTGATATTTGCTAAATATAGTCTATTTGGTAAACTTGGTGCCTCCCTCTGATATATGGAACCGTCACATGGCTCGTGGTACCAGCCCGGGTTCTGTCAGAACCACCGCCATCTTGGGAAAGTACCTGTCAACAGCGTCTGATGAGTCATTCCAGTAGTAGAGAGGTTTTATTAGATTATCAAATCGACCAAAATGTCCCAATCAGCACAGTTTTTTTTATCAGGGATCCTTGTAATGTGAAGTGGCATGAATCTTGACTGCTGGCGACGTTTTTGTTTATTTTGGTCTTTTTTTGAACAGTAATCGTACAATAAACAGATAATCACGACTAGCGTAGGAGTTTGTGACTCGTTAGAGGTCCTGAAACTGCTTAACGGTGCAACATTAAGAATTTAAGGAGCTCTACTGAAAATTCCCACAAAGTGGCACAGGAAGCTAAACAAACTCCTGTTGACCTTTACCAAAATAAAAGCCTCCTTTTCCACCTCACTGCATATTGACATTAAACCTCCGAAACCTGTAAAATCTAAACTAATAAGAAATCATTGTAATGCAAATATCAAAATAATGACCACAGAATTATTAATCAGGTGATTAACCTTTGGAGAATCAACACTTTCATGGGTTGTCAACACTTTTGATTTCAGCAACTAAAAACCTGACTTTTATTTTGTAGAAATTTGGTCAGCAACGACTGTTGATTACACTCGATTAAAGACGGGACCTGAAATCACTAAAACAGCATCGCGTACATCAGCTGGCTCCGGCCTAGCTAGACAACACCATTCCCCAAATACTTAGATGTATGACTGTAAAGACAGATGAAATTCATCAGGGCTCGATCTAAAGTCAGGGATCCTAAAGCAGCCATGAGATCAGGTACAGAAATTATTATTTGATCTTTTTTGATCTATAGTACACTTTTGTATTCAGTATTTGATTTGATTATTTGCATCTCTTTTTTTTTGAGTTGCTGTGGCCAGTGAATTTCCCCGTGGTGGATCACTAAAGTTTGATAAAGTTAAAGAAAGCAAGGTTTGAAGCCGGAGGTGGGATTGTCAGAAAGGTTGTGACCAAGCTAGCGTTGGATCTTTGGTGAGACATAAATGTATCTGCTGCTGATGCGGTAGTTTGGAGCGTAGCCACCATCTTCATCATCTGACAAACGGAGGAGGACTTGTTTGACCTTCAGGAGCTGTTTAGTGTTGATGATCGCAGATTTGGGATCTTTTGACAGATGTTCAGTCTGCATCTGGCCAGCTGAAACCAAATCAAGAAGAAGTGAAAGTGGGAACCGTTTAAAGGAATAATAAACCTGCTCGGGCTCAGATCTTTGCGTCGCCCTCAGCTGACCTCCGCTCAGCTTCAAACAGCTGTGGTGGATTTTTTTCATATCTGTTAGTTGAAGCTGTCTGTTGAGACCGCTGTTAGAAATGAACGTTTTATTGTCTCTGGATCCTGAGAAGACAGCTGTCTGGATGCTTTTATCGAACTCTCTTGGATGTACTAAAGCTTTCTTCACTGCAGCTGAACCTCTCACTGTTATGATCTTGAAAATATGATCAAATCCTTTTTTTTTCCAGATATTTCTTTGCGTGTAAGCTTATAGACGTTGGTGATATCCGTTTAGTGTTTTATGGTTTGGGTCCATTTGTCCCCTTAGAGGATAGTATGAACTTTCTCATCTAAATTAATAGCATGATGAAACATTTCTGTAACGATGAAAGCATCTTCTTCCAGGATCCCAGCGTCTTCGTCTGAAGGGTAAGAGTGGCCAGTCAGCGCTTTAATGAGGAGGAAGATGATGTGAATCATATGTCGTGGCCTTTACAGTCACCAAATATCAACTCAGAACCTCCAGGAGATATGGAGCAACAGCACGTTCCACTTTTGTAATCTAAACAACAGAGATCCAGGAATATCTTTAATGATGTGGCCTTTCAATCCTTTGAGTTCAGGAAATGTGCATCTGAGCTGTTCTGGAGACCCGAAACCTTACAGAGCCCCGACTTCAGGCCTTTAAGCTGTGCAGAACCTCATTTACCCAAAACTTGGTAGCAGACGTGCAACATCCCATCAGTGACGGCAGGAATAGTACCTGTTGATAACCGGCAGAGCCCTACCGAGGAGCCGGAGCTGGATTCCAGTTCCTGTTCAGTCATCGCTATGACAACGAGATGTTTTACAAAAATCGCCCCGTCTGCAACACGATAAAATGATTCTGATCCTCTTCACCATCTCACAAAAAGAAGTCAGGAAAGAAATGATTTCATAAAGCCATGAGAGGTATTTAAAGATCTGGAGGAGACGCCAGATGAGGCAAAGATCTCCTGTCAAGCAGCCGTACTCATTTAATGTCAGTCAAAATGAACGTTTTCTGCTAAAAACGAACTGTGAAGTTCTTCTTTAGTGGTTTTGTCTTTATTGTCCAAGTCGTGACAAAGTCGGGGTTATGACTGTGAGCTGATGTAAAAAAAAAAAAAAAGCACAGAATTAGCTGAAGATTTTAAAGACATTTAAGAGGATTAAATCCACTTTTTTGAGTCCTGAGGTGATTAATCAGGTCAATAAAAAGCTCTGAACTCATCAGAATGGGCTCAGATACAAGGCGTCTGCTTGGTTTTGTTTCTGACTGGAACAGCGCTGAGCCGGTGCTGGTATCTCCTCTTTATTTCCCATTTTCCCTCTCCCTCTGTCCCCTGTCTGCTTCACTGTGTTCAAGTCACAGACGTTTCACTCAGAACCAGCCCCGAGGCTCTGGTCCAATCACAGCACACACCTGAGGTTGATCAGCTCATTTCCTGCAGTGTGTCTACCCCGGGCTGTCCATCAGCAGCCAGATCCTTCTGTTTACCTCAGTAACTTCAGCTGTGGAGCCTCCACGCTTCGTCTCCTGCCTGCTCTGCTCACCTGGGCAGACGGCCCACTTCACCACGGTCACGCTCCTGAAGCCTCCACCTCAGCCGTGCAGCTCATACTCCACCATCCACGCCTCCTCCTCCACCCAGAACTGACCAGCTGCTTCTAGAAACGGCCTCAAATCTACAAGAACTAGTCTGAGCATTAATCTGCTTAAAGATGCCACCAGTGAATTCCTTCAGATGGGACATTTTCTAAATTAATGCTCATTACTACGTTTTTGAAGCCGAGCATGAAAAAGTCGAGTAGGGCTGCTGAAACATTTATGGTCTTTTTGTGCAACTGCATTTTTCTGCAGCTGTGATATAACAGCAGATCCTCAACAATTGATTATTAACAGAAACTAATGTGCACACTGCATGACAGGAAAATCAAATTACAAGTTTAAACAGAGATTCATTTGGAATTGCAAAGAATAGTGTTATGTTTTTATAAACCACAGTTACTTTTTTTTCAGCACACAGGTGATGTAAGTGCCATATTTAATTTAAAGGATTTATTTTCCTCCAACAGCTAAAAAAACGGCTTCATCTCCTGTAAAAGACGAGACTGAAGCTTCATGCCAACTCATTAAACGTTGTTAAATAAGAGAAAGATTTCGTGGTTCTGCTCATCTGAGATGGTTCCAGAACGGATCGATACTCTGGATCCCGGAGACAGCTGATGGTGATCAATTCATCTGAATCAGGTTTGTTGGTGCTCGAAGCATCTAAAACGTGCAGCAGATCAGACCTCGAGGACAGGACTTGAAGACTCCTGGTTCAGCCTGGTTTTATGACCCGATAAGGGTCTTTTTTTTAAACTGTAATGGCGTCCTCCCTTGACCAGGAACGGTTTAAGTTTTAACTGTGAACCAGTGAACGATGCTCTCTGAGAAGCTGACTGGATCTTTTAGGTGTGTTGGGTAGAAGTCCTGATCTGTTGGTGATGCTGCTTCAGAGGCAGATTATTAAACTTATATTTGTGTAACCTGATGACCTGAATCAGGGTTCTCCAGCCAGGTCCTGGAGGTCCACAGCCCTGCAGGTTTGACATGTTTTCTTGCTTCAACTCGCCTGGTTCTGATGAGCGGATCTCCATCAACTGGTTTTTAACATCTGCGAGAGGCTGTCAGTGACTCGTTTATTTGAATTGGGATTTAAAGCATCGAAAACATGCAGGCCAGTGGCCCCCCAGGACCTGGACTTGGGAAGACTTGTTTCACTGCTCTACCACACACACAGGTTTTGTCGTCCTGCTTCAGAGTCCACCTCCCTCCTTCCACTTGTCCACAGGGGATGCCATTTTTAGATTTCTATACACGCAGCTATTTGTATTTCCGTGTGTTCATTTTCGAAGGTGTCATGAAACCAGGACAGCCTCCCTGGCTCTGCGTCGCCCTCCCCGCTGCCTTTATCTCTTTCTGTCCATCACTTCATCCATCACCCTCTTCTGGAGTTCGTCCATTATTCAACAAATTCACCTTCAGCACCTCTCCTCTCCTGCTGCCTCTCACACCAAATCTGCTTTGAGACTTTATTGTCCTTGAAATGATGTTTGCAGCAGAGCATGCCAGGCAGTGGCGACAATAAACAAAATCTACCACAACATACAAAGGTCACATTTAAAAAACAGAACTGGAGAGCAGCTGGAGGACTGACATATCAGATCATTTCATTTTTCCATCTTCACCAGCAGTCCAGGCACTTCACTTCTCTTGATAGCGCTTCTTATCCTACTTCCTCACTTTTAATTCCATGTTCTTTTGTGTATGAAAACATAAATCAAAACGTGTTTTGTCCCAAGCTCGGATGTGAAACATAACATTTTTTATTTGACATAAATGCAGGCCCTCAGCAGGGACGACTGGACCCGGTTCCGTTGGGGGGGGGGTTATTGACCCGGGGGAGTCGTCGTTTCAAGAAATGAAAGTGGAACAAACTAAAGAGCTGTGTATTGATTTTACAAAGATCTGACCATCATCTGTCCTGTCATGTTGGAGGATCTGACCGGGGATCTGCTGCAGCGGTGCTCTGAGCTCCAGACAGACACGGCGGGTCAGAAAACCACGCCACTATTCGCAGTTTTATCGTAAACGTCAGATTTAATGACGGCAGCACTTTTATGGGAATGTTATCACTCTTTTATTGAACATGTTCTTACATTTATTTGTTAAAGTGGTTCAGTTGAACAGGAGAATCATATGCAGGGTGATGTTCAGGTCGGACTGCTGAAGGAAGCCCGGTGGTCCTGACTGATCCGAGCCGAGCTTCAGGGAGCTGAGCTCATGTCACCGAAGTCAGAACAAAAAGGTCCCAAACTTCACTTCTTCCTTATTGTTGAGTTATTTGTTTGCAGTGTTTACTGATGGCTGTAAAGTTCATTTGAACCCTTGAAACATCTGATGGAGAAACAAGAAACACGCTAAAGGAAACCTCAAAATAAACCTCAAATACAGAGTCCAGATGGATAAAATAAAAGGAGAAAAACAGGTTATGATACAAATGTGCTGTGTGAAGTTTTGAGATTGTAAAAATAAGATAAAGTAAATAAATCACTAGTTTCAGGTTCTGATTCATGAGCCCATCCTCAGAGAATAGTTTTAAAATGAAGCTCAGTCTTTTGACCCCCACCTCTGGAGATGGTGTTGGCTTATGCCTTTTTTTTAAATGTTATCCCTTAAACTGATGAAAAGTTTCCCTTGAACAAAAGATATCGGTCACTTTTACTGTTTTACTGTTATGTTTTGTTGTTTTTCCTTCTTTCAAAATTTCATCTGTGAGCTAAATTTAAAAACCAGATGATTTCATTCCTCAGCAGCACACTCATGCCTGTACATGAACGATCTCGTAGGTGATCCGGATCATAAATCTCCATCTTCATTATATTCCTGCCAGCGGGGCCTCCACGCTGGTGCACTGGATCCACGGTAAAGTGCAGCTTTGATTTAAGCGCGGGGCTGTGCCTGGCGGGCGGAGACAACGGCAGAAGATGCTTGAGGAAAGAGCAGAGAACGGTGCTTATTTCACAAACATCTCTGGTTTCTGAAGCCAAATGTGGCCTGAAGGAAGGGTTAAGGTTAGGGTTGGGGTTAACGCTAACCTAACCTAACCCACGTACCATCAGGTGGTCCTGCAGGATCTGTGTCTACGCCACTTAACTGTCCACAAACATGGAAACTGATGTTCCAGGTGGGTTTATCTCCCCGACTGGATTTGGCTCCTGGAGCTTGATTCCAGCCCATCTGAGGTGTCCCTCAGTGAGGAGATGAAGCTGCTGCGTGACACGACTGATGGGATTCATTCTGACGCTTTTAAACAACTTGTTCAACATCAGACCACTTCAGCTCTTCAAGGTCGGTCCACTCCAAACTCTAGAAAACCTGATCCAGAACTTCCAGATGCTTTCTCTACACAGACGGTTTGGTCCGGCTCAAAATCCAGATCTTTATCTCAACACTTCAAGGCGTCTCAGATGTGTTTTTAACTTTCTAAAGTTGATTCAAAGACTCACAAACTTCACAGAAGCTGCTCTGAACTCTGTTCTCACCCCGTGTTTTTACCCCGACTTGGGTTCTCTGCACGGCTCGAGAACCTTTCCACGTCGTCACACCTGAACACCACCAGAAGATGTTGGTCTCCTGCTCGTTTTCCTCCTGAGGATTGTTGTGAAGTTTGTGTTTAGGCTCGTTAACTCCCTCGTAAACTTTATTATGGGTTGTCTATGTTTTGTGCCATAAAAAAGTCACTTTACAGCTTATTCCTTTTTCTGTGGGGCACAATAATGTTTTGTTGTTGTTTTTTTTGTTCAGGAACCAGAAGCATCAGGAGCAGAAAAAGTCTGGTTTGGTTTTGGAGCTGCAGGCCATCAACCACAGCTGAAAACAGAACCTGACTATTTTTACCCTATTGACTTTTTTTCTCTAATTCTCATCTTTTATTTTTTTCTTGAGGGCTTTTCTTCACAGCTGAGGTGGTTTGAAATCTGGAGATGTTTAAAGAACATATTCATGCAAATAACTTTGTTTGCAAAAGAGTTAAAAATATACTCAGTATGCATCAGAAAACCAGAGAACATCACAAGATGTAACCTTTGATGAGAAGATTCTTTATAGCTTTTAAATTTCAGTGAAGTGTACACATTCACTGAACCCAGGTTGTAAACAAACTCCACGAGTCAGCATTTTAATTTTGAAAGTACTGTATTAATGACTGTTACTGCAGCTCAGGTTGGGATTGTAGTGGGCTTGAGACCGGCCGGAGAGCCATGAAAACCAGGCTGTGGTCATCTGAGTGGAAGTACAATTACAGAGAGGCCCGTAGCGTTCATGGTTCCTCTGACTGCCTGCCTTCACGGCTGATATACAACCCAATTACTTGTTCTTGTTCTGAGTCGGTAATAAAGGCCGACTGGACCGGGGATCGGCCCGTGTTTGAATATTAAAAGCACTGATAGTCCAACAGCCTCTGGCTACTCCAGAAAATGAAGCTGGAGCTCATCGAAGCTCCGGCCTCCTCTGAAGTTTAAAGATGCTTTTATAATCTGCTTTTAGAGAAGACGCTCCCTCGCTCTGAATGTTGTTATGTTCTCTGGATGCGGCGCAACTATGGGCCACGGCTCCCACAGACGCCTCTGAATGGTTCATCTTCTCTTAACTTCCATAAACCGTCTTTTAATAGCTGTGAGTCAGAGACGTGCACGTGAGGAAATAAAAACAAACGAAACAGCAGCTTATTCTGGATGAAGAAAATGTAACTTTGACCATTTAAATCACAGCATGAAAAGTGGAGTTTAGGCACCCGCGTTTGTACTTTGACCTTTTTTCTTTTTGTTTGTTCTGTTATGGAAAGGTTGCAGGTTGCATCACATCTCAGGAACCAGGTTTTGGGTTTGAATCCAAGCTCGGGTCTTTCTGTGCTGAGTTTGACATGTTCTGGATTCACACCAGTCAGTTAATCAGATTTACTCAGATCGGACTGGTCCGGTGGCTCAAACAGGATTTTAAAACGTAGTCTAGTCTAGACCCAGCAAGCTTTGAGAAATTCTTTGAAATTCAGTTCATCTTTATTTATAAAGAGGTAAATCACGACAAACGTCATCTCAAGGCACTTCAACTCGAACTACAATCGCCCATCCTGAGCAAGCACTGGGCGACTGTGGGAAGGAAAAACTCCTTCCGAGCCGAGCTTTATGACAAAAGTTTGGAAAACGGATGAACAAGTAGGAAAGAGGCTGGAAAACACCGGAACCTGGAAGCACAGCTTCGGTTTGTGAAGTTAGACATGGACAAACCACAACCCTTCTGGGACAGTGTCTCTTACATGGACCTGACCAGGGTGGAGACGTCTGACCACAACGAACACCAAGGTGGAGCGGTGATCATCTGGGAATGCTTCAGAGCTACAGGATCTTGGGATCTTGCCGTCACCGAGGTAAACATGAAGTTACTTTTACATTAAAGTGTTCTAGAGAAAAAAAAACTGGGTCCAACAGGTGAACTTCAGTCATGCAACAGGACAACGGTCCAAACGAGAAAGGTCCAGTCAAAGTCCAGACCTCCGCCTGGTGGAGCAGCCGTGGGCGGAGCAGCTTCTCGGCTTCACAGGTGCAAAAATGTCAGGACAACAGAACAACAAAAAGAACATCATATTGAGATGTTAAGCAGGATAATCATCTCCCATCACTAGCTGGCAGTTTGCTCTGTTGTGTCTTTCCATGAATCAAGTACATTTCCATCAGTTTTAAGGAGGGAAACTGAAACAGTGAAACATTTTCAGTGGAGCCTTAATTCTCCTCTCTTCCAGCATTTTTTTTCAGTCTTTTTCTCCTCTCTCCTGCCTTGTCTCGATTCTTTTTCTTCATCCTTAATATTTTTTTGTGATTTAATAGTCTCCTGTTTCCGTACCTTTTTATTTCCTATAACTCACGCGTCTCTTTCTGGGCCCCATTAGTGCATCTTCAGCCGAGACCGCTGGCTCCACCTAAAGCTGTCACCACCTGGAGATTTAGCTCCGGCCACCACTTATGAGTCAGCAGAGAGAGGAAGAGCGATGGGATGGGGGTCAGAGATCAATGGAGGTCATCAAACTACCTGAGTCTTCAAATAGAAGTTTTCTTGCCTTTTTGATTGGCCCCCGGCGTGATTGGCCCACGCTCCCACGGTCCCACCGTCGGGGTGTGGACGTCGGCGCCGAGTGATTAATGCTGCAAACGTCGTTGCTAATGTGCCAAGAGTCCGAGCCGGTGGCTCATTTAAAACCCATTTTCAGAATCGAGACGAGGACGCTGAAATTCCAGAGCGAAAATGACTTTTATTTAGCACAAAAGTAGAACTTGTACAAGTAAGAAGTTTTGTCGTTAAATTAAAAAGGATTTTGTTAAAAAGAGTTGAGGTAAGCAGCAGATAAAATGAGCGCCAACATTAAAAAGACGTTAGAAAGACGACTTTGTTGTGGTCCAGCTGATGCTGCTGTGGATCGAAGAATTTAGATGATTGTTTCAAGCTGTGCCAACCAGAAGCCCGTCCTTCCCCATCCGGGATGTCGGCAAGTAACCGAGCAATAAAAACACAACTTCATAAAATACATTTGAAAAAAACCTGAAACTAATCCAGCTGCCAGGAAAACAAGTCGCCGCGTTTCCCTGAAACCACAATCACGTCTGGTTTGTACTTTAAGTATCTACATTTTTATACCTACATCTTTTTAAAAATAGTTTTACACATGTGACCAACTTTTGGTGTGTTTTGTCAGCTTTATAAAATCATTAAAGCTACTTCGTGTTTTCAGCGTTTAAAGGCCCCTGAGCTGTGGGTGGAGAGTCAAGGTCACATGGTTTGTGAGCTGGTTTCTGGGCTTTGACCCACTCCTCCGGATAAATCCACAGGTGGAGTCAGACCGTGGGTGGTGACGGGTAGCTGCGGCCGCTCCACCAGTCCTCGTCTTGGTTCTGGGTTCTTCATGTTGGATCTGGTTTCAGGAGGGACCCCTGAGACCAGGATCAACCCAGGCTGCGTGGACTGAGGGTAGGTGGGCGTGTTCTTGCTTCTTAAATTGTAGTTTGGAGGTCAAATGTGTGAACGGTTCTTGAACTGGGCTGCAGTTTTGGGTTTGTGCAGTCAGAAGACTGAGAACATGCTGCAAAGCTGTAATCAATCCCAACTTTGACTCCTTTGTTTTGAAACAACCATATTTACTGTGTTGATGAGTGGGAGTGGGGTGGGGGGGGGGCGGTCTCGTCTGCATCTGCTCCTCCTCCATCAGGGTTCTGGTTCTGTTCTGCCTCCATGTCCCCGTGCACGCAGAAGACGTCCTCTCCACGCGGCGCCGCTGCCAAATGGGTTGCATCACTTAGCTCGTCTCCAGGGCGACGCCGCCTGTCAGCCGGTGTCACCCGTCTGGCTGCAGCTCAACCACATTAACTAATTAACTGCCTCTTTTTTGTTTTCTGTCCCAGAAAAACAACTTACACAAGTGACTCCCGGCTCATACGTGGCTGACATCGCCGGAGACAAGAGCTCTCGTAAATACGGCGTAGCCATGGCAACAGGACAAGGCCAAGCTCATGTCTGGAGGAAAAATAAACCATCTCAGGGTTTGTTTGTTTGGTTGGTTTTTTTCCCCCACGAGAGACTTTTTCTGCAGGTAACAGGATGGGATTCTGTTATCTCTTTACATATTTACTCCACAGCTCCGACTTTATTTGAATATATCAACTTGAGACACTGATTACACTTCAGAGATTGCATTTAGATTTTTAAATGAGAATATTATTGCCCCAGCCCCATTTTTAAACGTTTTTGAGCTAATGCCATTGTCTAGTTAGTTTTGGGTGCAAAATTAAAAAAACAACAACACAATATTGGTGTCCTGAAGCACAATCAAATCTAGTACACATAAAAGCAAGTAAGATTTTATAAGATAATATTGGATAAAACTCTGCAGGGTATTGATTAGGCTCAGAAGCAGGATGTGAATCCTGACTATCAGTGAAATTAGTGAGTTAATACGACGAACACTCACACGTTGGCAGCGTGGGGATCAAACTCTTAGTAACAACGGGGAATTTTCTTCCCGCCAGGATTTGACTTTCCCGTGATTGTAAACAAAACAAACCCGAATTTATGTGTCAAGTGTTGAATCTCCGGCCTTTGGTGAGAGATCTGAAGTTTTGTCTTCTTTTAGACCACCTCTTGGCTGAAAACGTGACAAACAAATGTCTCATCATGTCTTCCACAACGTCAACCCTTTTCTGAGATGTGTGAGGTTCCACTCTCGGTTTTCCCACTGAGTCCACATCAGGAGAGATGAGAAAATAAAGACACCTGAGCTAATGAGACACAGGTGGGATCAATCAGGGAGGTCAATGACAGGCAGGTGGTGACAGAAGGCAGGAAAAAGCACAGGAGGCCAGCTAAAAGCATGAATCATGTGACTCTGAAGATAACTAAATAGTGTGAGAAATGTTTCAAGAAAATAGAAAAATAAAATATCAAATTCAGGAAATGGCAAATATCAGAGAACACTGCAGTGAATAATATTGTCCTAAAACATTAAAGTGACATAATACACTACACAAGTATTGACGAAATGGGACCAAATGTGCCAAAATGATACTTTTGAAAGGTCCATCTAAAGAAAAATGTTAATCTAAAGAAAAACAAAGGATTGGTAGAGTAAGTGGTGTGATGTCCTGACTGGATTTCCTGATTGTTTGTTCATTGTCTAAATTGCCTTATTGTGGTTTTCAGTACATGAGTCTGAAGAGATATGAACTCTAAAAGTGTGATATTTTATTAGGTGGATCAACTTTTTATGCTTTCCTCCATCTAATCTGCTCTCGTATTTCATATATGTAGATGAAACTTTACACTTTTCCTGTAATTTAACATGTTTTATCTTCAATTTTGATCATTTTTTTAAACTACACCTTGTAGTTGTTGCAGTGTAGTTATTTTAAAATCTCTGCCATTTTCAACCAGCGCACTCAAACATAAACTTCCATAAACGGAAATGAAACTGGTAGTTGTGTATTTGTTTTTATTTTAGTTCTTAATCAAATCCACCTTTATAGTTGTCTTTGTTTTATGTGTTGAGCCAAAATGCAACTTTTCACATAGTTTTGTGTCATGAAATGGAAATGAGAGATCAGCAGGGCAGGGCTCCAGCTCTAGTGTGCATTAACCTGAGACAAGACGTTTAAGTAAAAGAGTTCAAAATGTTCAGAGGTTTCCCAAATTAGTTCAGATATGAAACTGTCCACACTGTTCCCCTGCCTTTTCACAGAGAGAGCTGGGATAGTCTCCAGTAGACCCCTGTGACCCCCAATAAGAGGAAACTGGTGCAGGTGATGGATGGATGGTTAAAAAAAAGAGAGATTACTTTCTCCTCAACATCCCAGTGACCCGCTTGCCTCTCTCATGGCCAGCAGGGGGAGTGAGCAGCGGCTCTCGGTAGTAAAAAGTGATTTATACGCTGCGTAGGATGCAGATGCCTGCAGGAGAGGAGGAGCAGAGAATGAATGGAAACCGGAGAGAAGAAGTGGGGGAGGAAAGACGATACAAATATGACAGAAGAAGAAATAAAGAGAGAACAAGGTTGGCCAGCTGATGACAAATGATGAGACGGGAAATAGAAAATATTAGAATTCAGAGGTTGGTTGTAAAGGAAAGGAAATGACAGAAAAACTGGGAGGACTGGACAGAGGAGATAGAGGAAGCTGCAAAAGAAGGTTGGGGAGTAAGAAGACAAAGAGAGAGAGAGAGGCTGTAAAGTGATGCAAGAGAGGGAGGAAAGAGAGAAGGAAGACAGAAGTAATTTGTAGAGGCAGGAGGAGTGTGGACGGCCTCGGGAGGAAAATGCAGAGGAGATAATAGGAGACTGGGGAGGCAGGGAGGTCAGCGTCAGACGTAGGCCGGAGATGGAATGAGGAGGAAGAGGAGAAGAGGGCGTCAGAGGTGGAGAGAGGAGAGGTGTGGGAGCACAGCGAGGGCACAAGCTGCCCTCAAATGTATCTGTTACTAAAGCAGAGCTGGCAGCTTTCGTCAAGGTGTTTTTCACCTGAGCGAGGGGGTGGGGGGTGGGGGCTGACAGCAGGTAGCTTCAAATAACACGAAGACATCCAGTCTGGCCGCTGCTGCTTCACTTTCTCCAAGTTTTCAAACACAACCGAGACATTTCACTCAGAAACAGGTTCAATAGACTTTTGTTGAGCATGAAATATGAAAGCGTCCATATTGACTGAAGTCTTTGAGAATTCCTAAAATACCCTCAAAACTGGAGAAATTATTTAAAATCCTTCTGGGTCGTTCAAAGAAGAGAAAAAAAAAAGGTCCTAGAGAAAAGGCAACCCTTTGATTTGTGACCCAAATGTGGAATATATTAATGAGAAGAGACAGAACCGGGACGGACTGGGTATCCATAATAGATCACATGGCACCGTTTAGCTCATTATCCACATTAAGGTGGATCAACCTCAGTGAATCTGGAAGAATATCTGATCAAAGTGTCCAAACATGAAACCAAAAGCACGTGAAACTGATCCATTCTCCGTCTCGTCAACATTGAGCTGCCCTCACTTTATTTTATTGAATTAAAGTTTGAATGCATCATAGGCTCAAAAATGACCCTTTAAGATTAAACAGGACCTCTCACCTGGAGATGAAGAAGAATTTTTTTCTTCCTTATTTTATACTTCTGTTATATAGTAGAAGAGCTGTAAATAAAAGAAAAGAGAGAAATTAAAAAGTATTTAATCAAGTCCAGTATTTATTTGTAGGCTTCACAGGAAGGACTCCTACGTTTGTTAATATGGAGTCAAGATGTTCCGGGAACATGGTCCGACCTCGGCATCCTTTTATTAGCACTTCCACTTCAGGGAAGATTGACAGCTGAGCAGCAACAGTCGCTTCTCTAAGACCGCTGCTGATGTCTTTCCCTCTTGGCTTTGTGTTAACATGAATGAATGTTCCAGCAGCAAACAGCTTTTCTAGAGCTCAGCTGCTGATGCTGATCACTTTATCAGCACATTTCAGCGGGTTTGGTGGGGGAGGGGCCTCAGCATTGATCACATGGTTTTTGTATTTGTAGAAATTGTATTTGCATGAGACCAACTACAATCAGGCGGTTTAAAAGGTATTAAAACTAAAGAACACAATACAGGATATGTTTACTCAAATATGACCTGCTTCAGTACCGACATCGTGATTATAATCATGGAGCGCCTTGTTTACCAACCTTTTTTAAGTCCCAAAGAGAAAAACAAAATCATACTCTGTAACAGGGAAAATCTTCATCCCAGCTCATTAAAGATGTTTGCTTTTCTCTTTCAGACATGGACCAATAATCGATGTGAAGTGCTTTTTAGCTTTCACCTCAGTCAGAAGAGAGAAAGCGTTTTCATGCTCCTCCAGAAGTCTGGTGACACTGATGAATTCCCACAGTCCGTGCACGCTACATGCATGGTAGTCTAAGGTAAACTGGTTGTCGTCCCCGTGTCGAAGAGCCCGTTCAATCTTCACGTGCACTGACGGGTCCCACACCAAACGGCAGCACCGAACCAGGAGAATACGTTTCCCCGCCGCGCGTGAGCCGGAGTGCTGCGGCGAGTCGTTTCAGGGCAGCGCCCACTCTGACCCGTCCACGCCAAGTCCAGCCGTGCACGTAAATAAATCGGATGGCTATTGATTACAGAGTGGACGGGACTGCTGCACCTTCAGGCGTGAGCCGTGGGCGATAACGAGTCCTCTGTTGCTATGGTCACCTTCCTGGGATGTGCTGGTACTCCTGTGCTCCTTCCCTTCCACGTCATGTGACTCTTCACAGCTCAGTATTAAAACTTATATACACAGAACGAGTCCCGCCGGACTTAGAAGAACATTTCTGGACGTTTTTCTTATCTGCACATGGTCTTTCATCCCTGACTGAAAAACCGCCTTCAAGTCTGACATGAATCCAGAAACGTCCCGGTAAACAGGACATAACAGAGAAGCTGCTGAGGGCAGTTCTGAGTGGCAGCTAATGGTTTCCACGGTGACCTGGAGGCACCACTCCATCCCACTCACAGGGAAAATGCACTTTGTCTCAAAGTAACTCTATTTAAAAAGAAAGTGTAACTCCACAGGAAATGTCTTTGTCCCCCTGAGAGTCAGAAGACGTTTTCACGGACGATCGACTCACAGGTGAGTCGAAAACCGGCAAATGTCAGGTTTTGTATTTGATTTATGGATCAGCTGACAGCTTTCTCTTCTTTAGAGGCTTCTAGTCACAACAACAACAACAACAAAAATCTGTTGCCTTGTGAGAAAAAAAGAAATGATCCTCTCCTTTGTTTTGATGAAAAAGTAAGTAAGTTTAAGGG